>BSSO01004484.1:0-14474 GCA_030267885.1 Mesembryanthemum crystallinum | reverse complement strand
ATAATAATAATAATAATAATAATAATAACAATAACATTAACTTAACTTAACTTGATTTAACTTAACTTGAGTAAGCTTAACTTATTGTGACTGAACTGAACTGAACTTATTGTGATTGAACTGAACTGAACGGAACTTATTGCGACTGAACTGAACTGTACTGAACTTATTGCGACTGAACTAAACTGAACTGAACTGAACTGAACTTATTGCGACTAAACTGAACTGAAACTTATCAAAATAAGTTGAAAAGAACAGGCCCTAAAAGTGTGTGTTAATCTATCCTTGGTGAGAAATATTCCATGACTTGCTAACCAAAATAAGAATGAGTGTTTGGGAACATTAAACTTGCTCCACACACTTTCTGAATCAGTTCAGTCAGCCCTTCTCTCCTTTAACCATGAGTATCCCACTGCACAATGTAATGCTTGTTGTTACTTAACCAGATTGGGTTATTGAGCTCTCCTCTTAGCTCAAACAGTTTCTTGAAGTACCAGCTGCAATCATAAGGAGCTTCTATCTCCCAGAAATTTCTCCCCTTCATATAGATGCCATCTATCCATCTAACCCAGAACTGGTCTTCTTCACGTGCAATTGCCCACATAAGCTTTCTTATGGCAACTTTGTTCCAAGCCTTGCAGTCCTTGATACTGAGCCCACCTTGCTTCTTCCCATGACAGACAATTCTCCAGCTAACACGTGGTATCTTCTTATGATTCTCAGTAGAACCCCATAAAAACTCTCTGCAAATCTGCTCTATCTTGTTAATTACACTCTAAGGTAGCATGAATATGGATGCCCAGTAGCAATGCATAGAGATAAGAACATAGTTTATTAGCTGACATCTACCACTATAGAACAAATGTCTTGAGCTCCATGTCTTGATTCATGCAACTATTTTATCAATTAAGAACTGACATTCCACCTGATTCCATCTAGTAAGGGATAATAGCATTCCTAAATATCTCATAGAAATCTGACATTCAGAAAAGCCAGTAAGATGAATGATCTCTCTCTTGATATGTTAACACCATTGATGTATATTTGGGACTTAGTATTATTTGCAGCTAATTACCTCAGAAAAATGCGTAAAAGCTTATTTTATTCTAGTAACTGAAGCTTGATGACCTTTGCAAAATACCATCAGGTCATCTACAAAACACAAACTAGTGAATTTTTGTGTTTTACAGAGGGGATGGAACCTAAAACCACCAAGTGCACTGACTGCCTTGAGTGTTCTCGTCAAATATTCAATAACAATGAAAAATAGAAGAGGAGATATTGGATCTCCTTGGCGTAGGCCTCTTCCTCCTTGAAAATACCCTATGTGCTCCCCATTGAATGACAGTGTGAAGCTTGTAGTTGAAATACATTCTATGATCCAATTGCAGAATCTGATTAGAATCCCATTTTCAGCATTACCTCCTCTACTGCTCCCCAATAGATGGTGTCATATGCCTTGCATAGATCAATTTTAATTAGGCATCTAGGGGATACATTAACTCTTTTGTTGTAGAGCTTGATCACGTCTTGAGTAATGAGAATGTTGTGCACAATTGATCTACCTTGAACAAAAGCTCCCTAGTTCTTATCAATAACATTAGGTAGCACAGCACCAAGCTTATAGCATAACATTTTAGAAATGACTACATACAGAGTATTACAACAAGCTATTGTCCTATAATCACTAGAACTAGAGGGATTTGACACTTTAAGTACAAGAGAGATGATAGTAGAATTGAGTGATTTCAACATTTTACCACTTTGGAAAAAACTGAGAATGGCTTTACATACCTCATCTCCTACAAAACAATCAGGGCCAGGGCTTTTGGTGGCTGGTACAGAGAAAACTGCTTTCCTGACATCCTCTTTAGTGAAAGGCTTGAGCAAGTGAAGCTTGTGTTCTATAGTCAAAGTAGGTCCTGCAGCAATGATATGAGAGCTTGCTGGTGTTCTCTCAATGCTAGAGACACCTAGCATGCCTTTGTGGAAATCCACAAAATGTTGAGTAATTTTCTCCTGATCATACATCCATATCCCATTATTATTCTGAATGGTCATACTTTATTGCTAGCTCTTCTAGCTTTGAGGACAGAGTGGTAGTATTTGTTGTCTTGGTCCCCGAACCTGAACCAATTTGCTTTACTCTTTTGTAGAAAAAAATGATTCAGCATGTTTTGCAGTTTTATAGTACTTTGCTGCTGTTGTAACCTCCTTTTGCATCACACTACACAGATGATTTTGTCGCAATCTTGCCTGAGCAACATAAAGTTTCATTCTGGCTATCTAAGCTTGTTGTTCAATGTCAGTAAAAACTTCCTTGTTCAACTGCTTGAGAGGCTTAAGAGATTTAAGATTTTGCTTTACTTTGTATAAGGGTGCCCCTGTAAGCTCACAATGCCAGTATGTCTTGACAAGATTATCAAATTCATTGGTATCAGCCCACATGTTGAAATACTTGAATGGAGACCCTTTTATGCTAGCATGCATGATGGAACTTTAATATTGCAGGGGAGTGATCGGAAATATCTTTAGTGTGAAACAATACATGATGTTGTGTTTTCAATCCAATCCTCATTAGGTAGGGCTCTATCTAATTTTGATGCCACTCTTAAGCTTCCTTCCTGCTTGTTATTCCAAGTGTATCTACGTCCAGCCCAAGGTATGTCTTGGATATGATAAGCATCAATACATGTTTTAAAATCCATGAAGTCATCATTCATAGTAACTGGATCACCTCCACATCTATCCCTAATTTCAAGCAAACTATTAAAATCCCCCATCAATATCCATGGGTAAGTCATACTCCCACTAATAGTCTGAATTTCCTTCCACGGTTCCTTCCTGTCAGCTACACCATAATAGGCATAAATAAATGAAGCATAGAACATTGTGTTGCTAGAGTAATGGTGCACTTTACAGTGAACCAATTAAGCACTCTCTTGTATGATATCTACCTTGAAGAAATTAGGTCTCCACAGAACCCAAATCTCCCATTGTAGTGTGAACTATGGTTCATAAACTGATTGTAGGCTGAGAAATGCCTAGAATGACATTTTTGTAGATTTCTTTTACATGATTTTGGTTTCAAGAAGACCACATAGGCCAATTTTATTCCCGTGGCAAAAGGCTTTAGCATCCTTTTGCTTATTTGAGGCATTTAAGCCCCTCACATTCCATAACATGGCACTATCCATGCTCATTGGGGTGCATGGTCACTCCAGCTTCCCCATTCTCATCACCTGCAATCTTGTTCTGTGTTGCATTGCTGCTTCCATTATGTGTATCACCAGCAGTAACTTGAGTTTCACAATCAGTTTTGAGCACCTCAAAAGAGTTTTTGGTGCCAACCTGTGTATCATGCTGTTGCTTGAATCCAATTTTCCAAGTCTTCACATGTTACCAAGTGCTGACAGCCTTGTTATTAGCCCCACCTTGATTAATTACTACAGCTGTGGTTGTTTTAACACCTCCATTCTCTTTTGATGTCTGTTCTGTGCCTTCTGTATTGGAACTTTGGCCTTCAGTATTTTCAGTTGATGCAGGCAGCACTTGTTCTTTTTCTTTCCATTGTTTCTTGCCCAGTTTCTTCCTACAGACATCCTCTTCATGTCCGAATCTTGAACAATACCCACATTTTACTAGTCTCCATTCATAGACCTTTTGTTCAATCAAATCCCCATTTTCATCTTCAAAATAAATATGCTTCGGTAATTCCATTCCAACATCTATATCCACCAATATTTTAGCATAACTCAATTTATGCTTTTGCTTTGTGAGTTTATCTGTCATTATTGGGGTGCCTAATAGCTTGCAATTTGCTTAGTGATTTCTGCCTCCAATACCATACATCCAACCCAGTGAGTTGAACCCAGATCGGTACAGATTTTACATCAGAATTCAAAAGTCCATCCATAGACCGTGGCTTGACAATGAAGGGTTTCGTATCAAAGTGGTTTATGCCCAGTTCTAACACCTCATCTCTACCCATAATCGAATCAAAGCGAACAACAAATTTACCTTTTCGCATTCTAACAATTTTATCAATACCACGAGATGCCGAAATCCTCTTAATGTATCCCTCAACCACAGCAGTTGGGGGATTTTCCCCCAACAAATAGCATATAACAACTGATTCCTAATATTCCAACTTAAGCTCAATAACCTCTCGGTCAATTTTACATAGTATCTTCCCTTTTAGTAGGTTTAATAAAATCCAATTTATGCCAAGAGTTCTTCAATTTAGAAATATCAAAGTCATCCCAAGCATTCTCAGAGTGAGATTTACCTAATTGAGTGGATTGTTGTTCCAATTCCTCCTGCTCCTCAACTTCTTCTACCCACGATTTCCAACGATTCGAAGCTGAGTGGAGTAATGATAGCCATTGATCAAGCTGTTCTTGAGGTGTTAATTGCTTAGCAGGAGCAGATTCTTGTTGTTGTTGTTCTACCATCTTCTTCAGACTTTTCTCAATCTCCTTTTGAATTATAGTGGCATCAACATCTAACGCAATATTACGAATTACCTTTGAGCCTACATCCGTTTTTGGTTCAGTAACCGGTGATTGTGGAGCAATTTTCCGCCTTTGAGGTTTTGGTTTACCCTTTGCCATGGTGTCACGAGGCGAGCTCAAGAGAGAACCTTGGCCATTAGAGCTTTCAATGGTCTTGAATTTGCATATATAATAGTTTTGAATTGAACTAGATTACATTTAAAGTATCTTAAACTAAACTGAAAATGTAAAATATCACATTAGATCAGGCTGCCTAATATTAATATATCATATGGCAGCATGCATTCTACACATGCTAATGTGGAACCCAGGACCATCCCTCCCTCAGGGGAAGGGGGCGTCCCTACATTACTGCTTGCATTGTTTTTATTTGGGTTGTCATGACCTTGTGTTATCATATTTTGTTCGATTTGTTTTGCAATGTAAAGAAGTCGCCGCCATATTTTAGGAATATGGAAACCGCAAACACATCGAACACGAATATCTAGAAAGATACCATGATCGAGCGAAATTGGGCCCTACTCCCATTATAGGGTGTGACTTCATATGCCCAAAAGAGACTTGAGTTTGGGGATGTGGACTGTACTCAAATGGATCAAAAGCTTTGTCATTGCATTCACATGATGTTCATCATTTAGCTCGATTTCTAGTTTATGTCTAGGCGGTTTTTGCACTCAACAAGTAAAGGTGATCGCTTTGATACTCATGAATGAATTCAATTGGATGAATCGAACCCCTTTAGAGCCCATATCCATGAATGAAATTAGTGGGTGAACTACAAGTGTTCGGTGCATTGATTTCATTTATGACGTTTTTACAAGTTACATGCTTTGCAAAATAATGGATTAGATAAATTCATCACAAATCACTCAAATTCTCCATTGACAAGGCCTCGCCTTCCAACCGGCCCGAAATGGTAAAACTGCTTAGTAGTCATTCTTTTTGGTAAGTGCAAATTCTTAACTAGTGACATCCTCAGCCCTTTAATTCAAATTCTTAATTTATCATATCCATTCTATCGATACACTTCCCCTTTTTCTGAAAGCAGTCACCATCGTCAGACCACAAATGGTTGGCTAAGAAGCTTTACCACAAGATTAACCCCAAAATGAAAGGGAGAGAAGTAGTGTCTTTAGCTAAAGACTTTTTGGGGGTGGACATATCTGATAGTCAAGCTAAGAGGGCAAAGAAGCTAGCAATAGAAGAAATTCAAGGGTCATTTAAGAGTCAATACAACATGCTTTGGGATTATGCGGAAGAACTAAGAAGAAGCAACCCCGGATCTACAGTGAAGCTATTACTTGATTCTACAATGCTTGTTCAACCTCCAATGTTTAAAACATTTTATGTTTGCCTTCAAGCCTTAAAAGATGGTTTACATGATGGTTGTAGGCAAGTTTTAAGTGTAGACGGGTGCTTTTTAAAAGGCTATATAAGTGGAATGATACTTTTAGCTGTGGGAAGAGATGCAAATAATCAAAGGTACCCTATTGCTTGGAGTGTAGTTGAGATAGAGAATATGGAATCATGGATGTGATGTTTATCATTGTTACAAGATGATCTTGGACTTAAAGATGGCCAAGGATACACAATCATTAGTGATTAACAGAAGGTACTACTTTTTTTCTTCTTATGTTGTTTGTACCTTTTTTTTGGTCTAAATTTTGATCATACTTTTTTTTAATCATTACTTGTATAGTTAATTCATTATTAGTCTTGTAAATATTTTTATTTTTGTATTGTCTAAAATTTAGGGACTTTGTACTGTGATGGAGTAACTATTCTTTTTGTCTCTAAATGTTAATCATATTTATTTTTTTCATTCCTAATATAGTTAATTCATTATTTGGCTAATTATTATTTATTTCTTTTTTGTCTAAAATTTAGGGACTTTGTACTATGATGTAGCAATTATTACAAGGTGCAGAGCATAGATTCTATGCAGTGCACGTTTACGAAAATTGGATCAAGATTCACAAAGGCACAAACTTGAAACTTGCCTTCTGGCAATGTGTTAAAGCTACATTGGATCGACTTTTGAGTGATGCTCTTGCAAATTTGAAGAGGTTCAGTAAGCAAGTCGTTGATGATTTGTTAAAAATTGACCCAAGGCATTGGTGTAGAGCATCATTCTCATGGGATGTCAAGTGTGATGCGGTTGAGAACAATATTGTAGAGACATTTAATGGGAAGACCATTGATGCTAGAGAGAAACTAATCATTAGTATGCTAGAAGAGATTAGAATGTATGTCATGAAGAGAATTGAGCATCAAAGAAAAGCAGCTCTCAAGTGTCAAGCACAAATAATGCCTTACATACAAAAGAGGGTCAATGAAGCTATGGGGAGTTGTGACCATTATGAAGCATTCTCAAGTGGCAATGATATGTATCAAGTGAGAAAATATACATATTCTTGTCTTGTCAATCTTAAAGAAAGGACATGTGGTTGTAGAAAATGGCAATTGAGTGGAATCCCTTGTGAGCATGCATGTTCAACAATAAGGTACGCAAAAGAGAAGCCATATCAATATGTGGGCGAGTGTTATTCACCTTCCACTCAACTGAGGATATATTCTCACTTTATAGCAGCTATAAATGGGGAACATCTATGGAAGAAAACAAATAATGTTGAGGTAAGGCCTCCCTCCATTAGGAGAATGCCTGGTAGACCCAAAAAGGCTAGGAGAAAGGCTCTGATGCAAAAAGATGATAGGATGAAGGTGTCTATATCTGGTATTGAGCAAAAGTGTTTGAAATGTGGGCAATTTGGACACAATCGCAAGACATGCTCAAAAGACTCAAAGGTATGCTCAATTTTTTTTTTTCCTCAGTTTTTCATGTTACATGTATTAGTTTAAGCTAAAGCATTAACCTTTCTAGGTGTGAAATTCTTAATATATCTTCTGTTAATTAGATGCCTAAAAAAACAAATTTGTTGTTAGGCATGTAAAACAGTAGCTTTTTTGGTAGAATGTAATTAGTAGCTTTGATGCTATGCTGTTTACATAACTTAATTCTTAATCAAGTAAAACTGAAAAATGAAACGCAAGTACAAGGCTTGCATTCTTAAGGTATATGTCTAATATTTTCTTTCTCTTCATCCTTTATTTTCCCTCTCTTGTTTGGCAAAAATGAAGACTTAAGAAGTTGTTCAGTTTAATGAAGATATTGTTGGACTTGATGGAGGAGTTTGTGTGGATAGAGTTGTTAATATTAATAGTGGACCTAGTAGAGATGGTTGTATAGATGGAGTTGGTAGTATTGCAGTCACTACCCAACTATTATCACAGGTTACACAAGATGTTACTATTACTACTACATCCATCCAAATTGAGAAGAAAAAGAGAGGAGTGACAAGAATAGGGCAAGCAACTAAGAGGCAGAAAGTGACTTCTTCTGATCATGACGCTAGGGAGAAAACAAATTAAAGAAAGGGAAAAAGTAGTCAATAGAAGAGGGAAAAGGAAGTTTCAATGAGATGTTAGCTGTAGAAGTAAGAACAGGGGAAAGAACCAAGGATATTCTTAATGCGATTCGTATAAGCAGCAATAACTTATAGGTACAAATTTGGATAACTTTAAGCTTATTTTAGATTTGCATTGAACTTAGTTTTTAGCTAGTTTTACTCGGCATTAGTATGTCAATTTAATTTTCCTTATCATTTTTTTATGCTTAACATGTCATTGTTATTCTCAGGGCCAAGCTCAGCAAGTGAAGCAAAAGATGGCAGAGGACAAGTAACCAAAGCTAAAGGAGATACTTACAATTGGATTTTGAGGTTGTTTTTCTATTTTGTGGTGTGATCTTGATATACAATTATTATTAGACAGTATGATAATCTAGTTTTTTGGCAAGAAAACTACATCTCATATGTGTGTGATTGTTATATTTTGGTTTGAATTGTAAAAGTGAACTTTTGAGTAATCAACAGTGAAGAACAATTTGCCCATAATAGATTGCTGAGAAGGGAGTACTTTAGGTGTTTTGTTGACTGATTAAAACGTGCAAATGTAGTGAGACATTGTCATTTAATTATATTTTTTAACAGTTATCCTATCATCTACTTACATTGCTGGAGAGTGTTTTACACTCTCCCATTTTCAGGTGTTACAATGGCCTATGTGACCAAAACAAAAACGTTAATGGTTTGTACGACCAATTTTAAACATTGATGGCCTACGTGACCGAAATCTAAAAAGATAATGGTCTACATGACCTTTATTCTTCTTTTTCCAATGAAGCAAAGAGACTTATGATAAAAACTTGTGTTCCTATCCCCACCCTCCATCCAATTGCATCTAGCTTTAATTTGCCAAAACATCTCTTCTTGATCAAGGATAGTATTCAGCTCATCATTAAGATTGTCATCCAACAGAATTAAATCATTGTTAAAAGGATTTTGAGAAATAGCAATTTGGTTCCTTTCTATTTTGGCCAAGAGAGTTTTTATTCCAAATCTTAACACTTTTGGTGAAATCATTCACTTTTAAAGGTAGAGACATTTCAGATTTGTTCCACTCATCATAAACCAATTTACCTAAAGAAGGTTTAGCCACCCACATGGACTCAAACCTAAATGGCTGATCACCTTTAGCATGACCATCTTTATTAAGGCTAAGGAGCAGGGGGCAGTGATCTGAGGAGGTGCGAGGCAGGTGCTTGACTGAATTGTCAGGGAAGGCCCTAGACCATTCAGCTGTGGCACGAGCTCTATCCAGTCTCTCAAAAATAGGGTTCTTTTTTCGTTTGTTTGTCCAGGTGAAGTTTTGTCTACAGAAACCTAAGTGCAGAAGATCACACTCATGCAAACAATCTTTCAACTTGTTAGTTCTCTACTGATCAATGGGTTTCCCCCCGAACTTTTCATAAGCATGCATCACTTCATTAAAATCACAAATTATCATCCATGGTAAATTAACAGAGCCAGCAATTTCTATGAGATCAGACCAAAGTATTTTCCTAATTTTTATTTTGGGGCTAGCATAAATGAGAGAGGCAAAGAAGGGGGGGGATTTGTGTACCTAAATAATTCCATGAACTCCTTGCGTATTGTGTGTTATGACCTCGAAATTAATTGTTGAGGACCATAACACCAAAATGCCACCAAAAAAACCCTCAGGCTCAACGAGAAACCAATTATCAAAAGGCAAACCCCGAACAATGTTCTCAGTATTCAGACGACAGACTTCAGTTTCAGTACTGACAACGAAATCCGGATGGTGGTTCTGGCAGAGAAGAAGAAAGTTGGAGCGAAATTTAGGCTTTGCAATACCTCTAGCGTTCTAGCGTTCCAGTAGAGGATCTTCATGTTAGATGGCAATGGGATGTTTTCGCTAAACCTTTGGAGTATTTCTTCCGCTCCTAGGTCCCAGGTGTCCAGTAACCACCTTTTTGTTGGTATCTTGACGAACCTTGGTTTTGGATCCAGTCTTAGATCCCATTGCTTTCCGGGCACAGGTTCGAACCGGTCTCTTCCTTACCAGACACTCTAGTTGAGGTAGTGGCTTGACTAGGTTGAACAGATGGATTGCATTTGCGTATCCCGCTGCTGTTGCTCTCGCCCATTGGGAGTTCAACTGACAGCCATTTTTCAATGGAGGGGGAGTGAATCTTGGGTCCATCAGCTGCAACAGAGCCAGGGGCAGAATGTGTTCTAAGTTTTCTCCCAATTTCTCGAGCTCCAATTGAATTACCTCTTTGAGGTCTCTTTTCATGCTCCCCAGATCTAGAAAGGAGGGCAGGTGTGCAGGGACTAGTACTAGTTTTGCATCCGACATCAGCATGTTCTTGTACATTGTCGGAATTAGCCTCGGATTGGCCATCATTTTCCAAATTGCTTGAGTAGGAATAGTCTGAAGACCCTGCGTCGTTTGAATGAGAAATGTGGTGTTGTTGGGATTGATGTCTTTGGGGAGAGGTTGTGGGCGATCGAAGTAATTGTTGATCGGTGAGTCCGAAAAGGTGGTTAGGGTTAGAGGATATGGGTTGGAGCGCGATGGGGTTGAAGGAGGAGATTGGTTTGGGTGCGGGGGTGATGTGGTCATCGTCGTCAGCGGGAATAGATGGGGAGGGAAGGAGAAGGGGGTCTCAGAGGAGGTAGAGAGCAGCGTGACAGAGGAGATTATGGTGGTGCTGGAAGGTGGAACTGAGTTAGGGTTGGGCTGACTTGTAAGTGGGCCGATTGTAAGAGAATGGGCTAGGTTGGGGACAGTAGGCCTAAATGGAGAGAATGAATCAACTGTGTTGTTTTCATAATCTGGCGGCACAGACTTACTTTTTGACTTGCCAGCATTTGAAAAGCGATGTGTCCTTTGGAAGTCAACTGGGTAAAGACTGTCCTCAACGACTGAGTCACCGGCTGTTTCTGTAATTATTGTGGCGCTTCCGACAGACAATTTCCCAGCCCTCTTCTGCAGAGCTCTTGTTACTGTTATCCTCAGCAGTCCTAGGCTGCTCGGCATCTTGATCTTCCTTGTTCTTGCAATTCCTAAGAGAGTCACCAATTTGGCTGCACTGGGAGCAGAATTGGGGTAAATTTCGTTATTTTTCCCAATATTGATAGACTCAATTCTTTTGTCTGCAAGATCAATTTGCACACACAAGCGTGCAAATCTAGCACTACCTCTTTCCAGAGTTGTAACATCAATCTTGATGAGTTTGCCTATGGCATTGCCAATTTTCTTAAGAACAAATTGGTTGTAGAATTCCACGGGTAATTCGGAGAGATGAATCCAGGTGATGAAGAAGTTAAATTTAGCATTTGATGGCTTGAATCCAGGTTCCCAGAGCTTAGCATAGACAGGGTAGCCGTTGACAAACCACGCCTCTCCAGAGAGAACTTTGATGAAGTCTTCATCTTCTGCAAATTTTGCAAGGAGAAAACCCTTCCCCAGAGGAATGAAATCAACTTTCCCTTTACATTTCTAGGAGGTGGTCAGGGATTTAGTGATGAAATTCTTGGCGAAAGACCTACCCGGAACCTTGCAAATGATGGACTTAAGTCAGGGCTGGCTGAGATTTACGTATTCCTCGTATCTCAAGTGCCCAGCAGGTGATTTTGTTATATATATGTTGGTTATTATTCAATTTGTAGATCTGTCTTCCTATCCTATATCTTATTGATTTCTATTTATTATTTTTGTTCTGTAGCTTAATAAGTGCGGTAGCTTTCGAATGGTTGTATCCCATTATTTATTCCCATTTTATTTGTAGGGAGTGTTCATTTCACCATATTAAATTTCATTTCAGGTGTTCAGTTCAGTTCAATTCCTACAATTATTCCTGCATCAATTGACAAGGTGAGTCATATTATCCTCTTCCCCACATATGTAATTATTGCTTTATGAATTAGACTATTAGAGAATGAAACTGGATTTATGGGAGAAATTTTTTCATGTCACTGGCGAAATGAACACTCGAAGCTTTTGCAGACTTTTCTTTTCTTGTGTTTATTTATTTATTTATATTTTTTTTGCTTCTTGGTATGTAGAAGAGTAAGGTTTCGTTTATGATGTGTTCTTTTAGATAACAAGCAATCAAGCAAATTCTTGCCATTTTATGTGACCGGGTATGCTGTGCAAAGCAGGTACGCCATTTTCTTTCTTTCTCTTTTTCTTTATTTTTTTCCTATTCATTTTGTATTTTCCATAGATTTTTAGGATTTGCAGCTGGATTTTGCATCTTCTATTTACCACTAGCCATATATCCCATTTTTGGACTTCAGACTTTTAGGCATGGTTTTAGTCACTTCTTTTTGGGAAGGAATGTAAATTATAGTAAATCACTCTTTGAGCCAAAATTTTGAATTACAAGTAATACAACCCCTTCTGAGTAATGTGTAAAGTATTAACAATAATCTATCTTTAATGATGTGAAAGAAAGATAACTAAGTTGTAGGGAGAAGAATGAAAATCACAAGCTAAAATTGGCACCTAATTTGGCAGAGGTGCCTATAATCAGATTTAGTTTTCTGAGATCAAAGGACATATACTCTCAGGGGAGCACATGGGCAACAAAGAAGAAATATGGTGTTCATCACCTACTCGAAAATGGCAGTGTAACTTATCAATAATACCACCCATCTTAGAAATTTACATCTCAACTTCTTTTTATCTTGCACAGCTTAAAAGAATGAGAGAACTTGAATCCTAAAGCATAGTCCGAGAGATCACTATGGGTGGCTGATTGTTTAGCTAAATTTGCTAAGAAATACTTAAATGAAGCTGATTGTAATTTTTTAGATCGACTGATTACAGACAAGAGGTCTGTTTATATTAACTCTTACAGCCTAATTTTTTTTTTCTATGCGCTTAATTTACCCAAAAAAAAAAATAAAAAAAATATTAGCTTTCTTGTGTAATATAATTGTTTCACAAACCTTTTACATTTTGCATAGCAAGCTCAAGTTGAGCTGGCTAAGTTGTTTTGATGAGCTGTTAACTAATGTTACATACCTACAATTTTGAAACTATCAATTGTGTTTAACAGTTTATGCAGACAAAGGGTGAGTCTTAGATAACAGTTACATTTCATTTCACAGCCTTTTATTTATTTATTTATTTATATGTTCTGCAGTATTAAGTGATGTTACACACATGATAAGGTTGCAGAGAATAGAACCCAAAGCCAATCAAGTGCACAAATTGTTGCTTCCTACCATAGGTAGGTGTAAGGACGCATGAGGGAGCCATGCATACCAATACTGCCATCGAACTCAGACTGATGTAGAGTGCCTTTGCCACTTGAATGCATCGTAGAATAGTATGTTATAAATGATTTGTTAGAATGAGCTTTCAAAACAAATAAAATTTGTAGAATGTATATGTCTTCGGTGTAATCATGAGTTTTTTGTCCCTCTATTCTCTATTTTATTACATCTATTTATTACTATTATTGTTGAGTTGTAGTACCTCTGATTCCTAATTAAGTTCTCCTTTTATTTCATTTTTTCCCCTGTTTTCTTGTGGGTAAAAGCATGCCATGAAAACTTAGGCCCTATTTGATGGTTGTCAGTTGTCAATTTTCAATTCTTTTGAAAACTCGAAACCAATTTTTGAAAACTATTTTTTTTTCCCCAATTTTTGTTGCCGGTTTTGAAAATTAAGTAGTGAACTGTAAGCACAAAAGAAAAAAATCAGCTTTATATTAAATTTCTACAGAGAGATGACAATTTTTCAAAACAAAAAAATTGGCAACTGGCAACCACCCCGAACAGGCCCTTAATGTTATTATTATGTAGAAGGAGTAACTAAGGCCCTGATCGGGTTGGTTGTTAGTTGCCAGTTTTTGGTTTTGAAAAACTTTCAACTCTTTATTGAAATTTACATTAAAGCTGAATTTTTTTGTGCTTATAGTTTTGTGCTTAATTTTCAAAACTGAAAGCTAGAAAAAAAAAAAAAATTGGTTTGTAAAAACTGGTTTTTAGTTTTTTAAATGGCAACTCATAACTATCTAAAACAGGGTCTAAAAATACCTTTGGGTGATAGGAAATATTTCCAATATAAAATGGAAACCACTTATTTTCAATCTTAAAATGGCCACCATCCATGAAACTATTAATCTACTGTTTTAGATTTGAGTGGACAAATCTTATATGTGCAATTACTTTTAATTTTGAACGTTTTATTTATATCATTTATTAATTTTGGTTGAGACCAAAAACCTTTGGGTCTAACCAAAGTGATGATTTTTTTTATTTTTTTTTTATTTTGCTGCATTAGTTGCAAACAAAAATAGTTTGGCTCCGACCAAAAGGATCATTTTCCTTAACAGTGACTATGGAAGAAGTCTCCAACGTTTAAAGAAATAATAAGTACTTTTGAAACATTATACTCCCTCCGTCACAAAATAAACTTAACATTTTCCTATTTGGTCCGTCGCATAATAAACTTAACATTTCTATTTTTGGGTATTGTTTTTGTGGAAATTGACTAAACTACCCACCCCAAACCCATGTGCAA
>BSSO01004483.1:0-14477 GCA_030267885.1 Mesembryanthemum crystallinum | reverse complement strand
GTTGTGCATATTTTAGGTGCAACTATGGATAGTATGACTTGCTAATTAATCAACTTTATACTCCTAAGCCAAGATTATGTCATGATTAAATGAAAATTTCGTTTTTGATGAACTTATTTTGATATTCAATGGATATCCATTTACCCGTTTCATCCACCGGATATGGATATGGATGGATGAAGTGAAATAAAATGGATATGGATATGGATATGGATGAAGAAATATAAATGGATATGGATATGGATGAAGAAATATAAATGGATATGGATATGGATGAAGAAATATAAATGGATATGGATATGAATATGGCTCCACCCGATCCATACCCGACCCATTGCCATCCCTAGTTACAGCTGGCGGATATGGTGCATGTTTTGTGGGTATAGATTTTTCACTTGTCTACCAAATCTACTTGTCTGTACTCAATTCGACATAAGCGTGTAATGTCATTGTAAGGCCATGTGCTCATCAAGGTAGAGGACTCCTTTGTTGTCTATAACTGCCAGAGGGAGCCAAAACATATATAAGAAAGGAATCTTTCAAGCCTAGGTAACCTCTTCAAAAAAAATCTATCCTTCCTTTGATTAATCAAAGTCTTTCTCAATAGTTTCTGTTTTTGTCGTTTTTTTTTTTTTTTTTCTTCCAATAAAAAAAGACTATTGACTTGAGTTGACTAAAAACAAAGAACCCACTATATAATACTCCCCATATCAACCATTAAAATACTACTCCTATCACAATATACATAACATCCTGATCTCATCTCTTTTTATTTGCAATTAAATTAAAACACAAAAAACAATGGCTGATGCTACTACTGGATTGGTGCTGAGTGTTGCTCAAACACTATTATCCGCACTGCAACTCCCGCAGGTGGGAGAGATTTGCTGCATGTTTGGCTACAAATCAGATCTTGATAAGCTCGAAGGCACGGTCAAAAGCATCAGGGCCGTGCTCCTTGACGCTGATGCCAAGCAGGGTGGTAAGCTCTCCCATGAAGCCCAAGTCTGGGTCGAGAAGCTCAAAGATGCTGTCTATGATGCTGATGATCTGTTCGATGAGTACAACACCATCATTCGGCAGCAAAAGCAAACGCAAACGCAAACGCAAACAGATGTTGGTAAGAGTAAGATCGTCTTTGAAAAGGTACGACGTTTCTTCTCCCGTTCCAACCAGTTGATCTTTGCTTTTAATAAGTCCCTCGACATTAAAAAGATCACCAAGAAGCTGGATGCCATTGCTAGTGACCATAGTAAGTTTGGCTTTAATAATGGCTATGAATCTATTAGGGGGATATCAAGGGAGGAAACTTATCCTAATGTGTCTGCAGACAACATTATTATTGGGAGACAGGGTGACAAGGAGGCTGTTGTGGGTCTTTTGTTGGGTGATTCAGGTAATAATGTTGATGATCAAGAGGCCGATGCTTCCAGCTTTGTAACTATTGTAGGGATCGGAGGGCTGGGCAAAACTGCTCTTGCCCAGCTTGTGTATAATGATGATACGATCAAAACCGCATTCCAATTGAGGTTATGGGTTTGTGTTTCAGACGGGTTTGGTATGAAACAGATCCTTACTAAGATGTTGAAGTTGGCTACTGATGAAAAATGTGATGACCTTGCAATGGAGAAGTTGCACGGCAAAGTTCGAGAGTACATATCAGGAAAGAAGTACTTGCTTGTTCTAGATGATGTGTGGGAGGAAAATCGTGATAACTGGGTTGATTTGAAATATTTCTTGAATAGGGGTGGAAGGGGAAGTAGAATCTTGGTAACTAGCCGCTCTAGAATGGTTGCAGAAGCAATAGGAATCAATTATCCTATCCACATGTTAAAAGGTTTATCTGAAGATGATTCCTGGTGTTTGTTTGAAAGAATGGCATTCGACCAGGGGCACAAGCCAATTGACCTGGTTAACGCTGGCAAAATAATTGTCAAGAAGTGTGCTAGAGTTCCTCTCTTTATAAGAGTAATTGGGGCTTTGTTACATGCTAAGGGTATAAATTGGTGGATGACATTTATGAACAATGATAAATTTCCGAAAACAAATGTAGACAAAGATGGTAATACATTGGAAATCTTGAGGCTTAGTTATCATTATCTTACTCCCCCATTAAAGAGTTGTTTCAACCATTGTGTGCTCTTCCCAAAGGATTCTGAGATGCCAAAGGGTAAGCTCATCAGCCTGTGGTCAGCACTTGGTTGCATTCAACCACAATATGATAATCAGAGCATGGAAGATGCAGGGGAGGATTGCTTTTCGATTTTATTGAATAGATGTTTCTTTCAAGATATTAAAAAGGACAACTTTGGCCAGATTGTGTCATGTAAGATGCATGATCTAATGCGCGATCTAGCACACGAAGTAGCAGGGAAAGAGGGATTCATGTGCTCATCTCCAAGCCAACTTGATAGTAAACTTCGTCATCTATCTATTACTGGAAATTCGTCTAACTTGTTCAGCTCAAGTAATACTGATTTGATCAAGATGAAAAACATGCGTACAATTATCCAGATGAAGGAATCCATATATTCTAAATTCATTTATCAGTTGCCAGTGCCCTTAATTCTTTCAAATTGCAGACATTTAAGGGTATTAGATTTAAGTGGATCTTCCATGGAGAAGTTACCAAAGACAATAGATAAACTACTACATTTACGGTATCTTGATCTCTCTGATTGTAATAAAATGAAGATACTCCCAGAAACAATTATCAAGCTACACAATCTGGAAACGTGGAAGTTGGCCAGGTGTGACAAGCTCAAGGCGTTGCCAAAGAAGTTGAGCGAACTAGTCAATCTTAGGCACTTGGATTTATCTAAGTGCTACAGTTTGAGTCATATGCCTATGGGGATGAGTAAGATGACGGGTCTTCACACGCTGGGACGATATATAGTGGGTGAAGCAACGGAGAAGCAAGCACAAAGTGGCGAACTCAAAGACTTGAAAGATCTTGTAAACCTCAGAGGTGAGTTGGTTATTGAGATAAATAAACTAAGTGCAGAAGAGGCATCAAAGTTGGTAGTCAGCGGAGGAGGATATCTGTTGAACAAACCACATCTGAATAGCGTAGATATACATCTTGAATATGATGGGCTTGGGGAAGTTGAAGAAGCAGCACTGTGGGAAGGCCTCCAGCCCAACTGTGAAGTTGGAGCGTTTGAGATGAAAGGAAATAGAGGTGTGAAATTGCCTAGTTGGGCAAATACTATGACAACGTCTTTTCGATGCCTGGTGGAAATAGCACTGATCTTTTTGCCAAGGGTGCAACATCTTCCCCCATTGAGTCAATTGCGGAATCTCAGATCTCTTCAACTCGGAAACATACCCAAGGTGGAGTATATGGAGACGATGAACAGCTGTAGTGATGTAGCTGGGACTTCCGCGTCTGGGTCAACGCCGCCAGTGGACACACACATAGGGTTAACATTCTTTCCTAGCCTTGAGGAGCTCACGCTACATGATTTGTCAGGGTTGAAGGAATGGTGGAGGCCCAGAGAGAGCAGGGTACATAGCAGGGGAGATGCAGAAGGTACAAGTACAAGTACAAGCATGGTGGGAGCTGGAAGGTTGGAGGTTGATGATGATGATGATGATGATGATGATGATGATGGTATCCCAAAATCATTAGTAGTATCATTTTCTCGTCTTAATGTATTAACAATAAAAGGATGCCCAAACATGACATCCTTTCCACCATGCCCAAAAGTGAAAACTCTGTCTCTACTTGATATTAACAAAAGTATGGTGTGGTTTGGGGAAAAGAGAGGAGGAGGAGGAGGAGGAGGAGGCGCAGTTAAAAGTGAAGATGAAAGCGAAACTAGCAGTGATGCCGAGTTGGAGACTGGAGGTGGGCAGGTAGTACTAGTAGGAGAATTATTGGAATTGGAGAAGTTGACGATAGATGATGTGGGGTGTTTGAATTGCTTACCCAAGGAGTTTGTACGAAACCTGACTAGTCTCTTAATTGAGGGTTCTAAGGTGGAGATATTGTCGACGGCATTTGAAGAGGGCTTCCGAAAATGTGGTGCTGCTTCCCTAAAACGCCTTAAGATTTCGAATTGTCAAAACCTAAAGAGGCTGGGAAGGGGAGGAGGAGGAGGAATACAACATCTCACCAACCTCCAATCCCTATCAATTATTGGTTGTAAGAATCTGGAAATGGAAGAGGATGAGGAGCAGCAGCCATGGAAATCCCTTGAGACCACCCTCTCTACCTTGGTGCTATCATATCTTCCAAAGATGGTAAATCTGCCAAAGGGGATTCAATACTTGTCCGCCCTTCAAAGTCTTTACATTTGGAGTTGCTTCAACTTCATAGGCCTTCCAGAATGCAGCCTCCGCTGCTTAACCTCTCTGCGATCCCTTACGATATACTGCTGCCCAAAAGTGGAATCCTTGCCAGAAGCAATGCGCCACCTCACATCCCTCACCCAGCTCCAAGTATACGACTGCCACCCCAGGATCAGCCAAAGATGCAGACGCCCCAATGGAGTCGACTGGCCCAATATTCAACACATCCCTTCTATATACATCGGCCAAGACATGTAATATGACTTTCTTTTTGCTAACACGATGCAGAGACTCAAAGAGAGTGTTTCTCTTTGTATGCAATGGTTTGTTTGCAGTTTGAGATGCGTGTCTGTTTGTAGCATATATGCTTTGCTGGGCATATGATGAGGTGTTCTTTTGGAACCCTTCCTAGAAGGTGGCCAAAAGTTACACCAATGATGCTTTTTTGCAATGTTTCAATTACAGTTCCATGTAGTAGTTTTTGTCATCTTAACAGAAAAGATGTAGAAGAACATAATAGTATTGCCCTTCTTTGTGTTCCACAAGTTAGTTTCACTTCTTCAGTGTTTATGTTTACAAGTGCTCTATTTGACGACTCAAGCTGCCACCTGAGTTTCTTGGCAAGTGGCAAGAGATAAGAGAATACTCTTGACTCTAACTTGCTGTATGAATTATGATTAGAGTACTTTGGTAGAGTTAAGTCTGTATCCATCTTTCGTTGTACACAAAGGTCTGCTTGCAGTCTGAAACTTCAGTCTGATTGTAACAATGCATTGCTAGGTGATATTTGAATCCCTTCTTAGCTAGAAGGTGGCCAAAAGTTGCACCACTGATGCTCTTCTGCAACGTTATTGATTAAAAGTCCCATTTAATTTGTGGGAAGGTGTGTTTGTCGCCCCTTTTGTATAAATTTAAGGCTTCTGCTATAAATGATTTATTTTATCTTTTCAAAAAGAAAGAATACTACGGATAACTTGTTGCTTTTTGTACGTCTTGATTTTCATGTTTGGCTAGAAACATGACTAAGCTGAACATCGGTTGGATCGACAACATTGATTTTACTTATGAGGAGGGGAGAAAAACTAAAATGCATTGGACAACACTGCAAAATATACAATTCCATCCATTGCATCCTGCAGAAGCAATTTTCTGCAGCACTAGTTCAAAATTTAAAGATGATGTTAGGACTCAGGACATACTGTTGCATTTGGAACAGTACCTTTTGACACCTGAGAAGCACCAGACATGATCTCTACCCTGAAGGCCAAGTTCTGTTGACATATTTCAGATGTATTTTTTTTTTTTTTTCTTTTCCCACTGCTGTTATTTGTTAAAGATATCGTCTGACATGATATTAATGATAATCTACTCTTGTTTCAAACATTGCCAAGAAACTGATAAGAAAACTAGAAGGATGTCATTTCCATATTTTGTGCTTTCAGTTTATCCACTCAGTGCATTCACGAGCACTTCAGATTATATATGAAACAAAACCTGCTCAACAATCATATGAATTTTAGACCCTAGTAGATTGGTAATTGAATTACTTATGAAGAAAGTAGAAAACAAATGATTGTGTGACACCAAACTATCAGAGAAAGTGTATGTCAACAACATTTGCAGCAAGACTGAAGTTCCAGCAGGACAGGGACAGCTACAATGGTGTTCAAATAATCAGGTGTTGAGAAGCTGACCAAAGTGCTCAATTTCATCAATGAGTATAGTCTTGGCCAGGTGATTCGACTTCTTCTTAATCTACCATCTCTGATATTGCCTGCCAGAAAGTATTTGTGAACTGGGATTGTCATGGAAAAACAAGTTGATCATGAGAGATTATGTCCTTCTAACAGCTGATGCAAGAGTACATTGTCTAATGTTCCAACTTCGAAGCAAGTTTCCAGTGTGTGTAGCATCAGAAGCCTTCCTCATCCGATATCGAACACACACTCGTAATCTAGGAGCTCAGCAGCAGAGAAACCAATTTCGAAACACATTTGCTTGTTCCCGGGAAGTTAGTGGTAGGTTTGTCTTCTGCTCATGAAAAGGCAATTTTAGAAGCAGAGGTTTTACTAATCATTTGGTTCCATCTGTGCAGGTCTTGTTTTATAACAGAGACTTTTCAAGACAATGATTATTTTGCTAAGTATAAACCACTTTAGCTAGGCTTTATGTACTTGAAGCTGAATTTTATACAACAAGCCTGGCACCTTTTGTAGCGATCCTCGGTATTAACCTTATTTGTCCTGTACGACTGCACCATATGCCTTGTCGACAGTTCATTTGTATATACTTTGTACATAACTAGATTAAACTTAACGACTCATTGCGAGATGAAGAGATCAAACGAACGAAGCATAAGTGCAGAAAACGATTTTACCCAAAACTCATGACAATACATTATTTTGAGAACATCAATAGAAGTTATAGAACATGTTAAACTGAACAAAGAGCGAGAGAGAGACTGAAAAAAAGAAAAAAAAAGAATTAAAGGCGAAGCTTGCTAGGTTGATCAGCGGCTTTCAAGGTTTTATCAATAAGCTGGCGAGCCTTTCGACTGCGAATCTCCACCTTAACGCTAGCGCTTTTATCCATCTTCACATACGGCTTCTTCGACGATGATTTCTTCTTCTTCTTTAATGAACTCACCTTCGATTTTATCGTCTCCATTAAAGTACCCAACTGGTTCGCCATTGTCGTCCCAACTTCTCACACCACTGATCAAGCTCAATCTCTTTCAGTTTCAGTCTGTTTTCTTCTCTCTCTAGAAGTTTCGGTGTTTTTGATCGATGGATTTATGGGAGATGAGAAGGGAGCTGAGGCATTAAATGGTGATCAGCGAGGTTGTTACAAATATTGGGTATGGAAGTTAGTGTGATGTGAACACAAGAGAGTGTTAAAAGGACTAGACTAGTACATGATGAGACTTGGGAGAAGTTGTTAGCTGATTAATTGGGTGTTACCTCATTTGCTAGTCTTTACCCAATTTTAAAGAACAATATTGAAATTTATCTGTTGGAGGTCTATCCTTTGATCCTATGTGATATCATTGGTTGACAAATTTTACGACCTCGAATTATATTACCCGTATTGTTTTATATTCGGCTTATTTTAATTTTGTAACTTTTTTCTCTGTTGTGTATGGAGTATTGTTTATCCAAATTATATCATTGAATTCTCAAAAGAGAAATGATAAATGAGAAGGTTTTATACAAAGAAATTTCGAGCATTATACACTGGTATAAATTCTAAATTGCTCTTCGCTTACTTTTCTCTCTTCTTTTACCCTTTCCTCCCACCATCTTTGACACAGTCATCACCACCACTCAATTCCAGTGGCCCCTTGGAAATGGATATATGAGATATGAGATCAAAGATAAAGGTCCAAAAATGGTTAGGAAGAAAAAGAATGATACGATGTTTTTAGTTTTCTCGTTTAGTTAAGGGAACTTTTGATTTTTTGTAATGACGGTATGTGGAATTATTCTCCATCGTGCATTTTTCCGTCCAAAACCTCATATTTGTAAAAGACTAAAAGTCTACAAATATCATGGTATGTTAGCACTTAGCACTATGCCATGAACGATTATACTTTAGCCCTAGTCGCTAATCAAGGCAGGTGATCCTGATCCACATGTAAACCTGTCAAACCGGCGACCTAACTGATATAAAGTTAGGTCAATTTAGATTCAAGTCAGGTTGAATTTGAATTGATTTTTTTGGTCAATCTCATTTTTTTAGTTATTTTTCCCCGGTTGTTGTTCTTACATATGAACTGAAAATGTTGTACTAGTTTATCTTATTATCCAAAAAAAAAAAAAAAAAAAAAAATGCTATGTTTGGGTCTAACTTTTTGGATTCTTGCTAATTATTAGCTAAATCTTCTTTAATATATAATCCTCAGTTAAGCATGTACAATTAGGCATTAACAATTCTAAGTATATCTTTGCATATGCATAATACTCCTAAATAATGTGATGTTTTTCACCTTGTAGTTTTGAGGGCTATAGGCCCTTTTTCTTTTTTTCTTTTTTCTTTTTTCATACAATAAGTTTTTGAGAGACTAAGCGAGTCTCTTCACTAAAATTTTCTTAATCAGGTGCACACTAGATTTAAGAGGAGGAATAATATACAGCTAAAAAGTCATCAAAAATGTCTTCTTCCAAGAATCACCTTATTCTAAGATTTTTCTTTTCTTCTTCTAGAATATGATAAGGATTAATGGGGCTAAGTTTTGTAGGTAATTACTTGATTATGCCACTGTTGTAGACTTGTAATTGGTCAAAACTTTTGATTACTTAAATTGATGTGTGATTGAATTTGGGAGTGGTCAACTAGGGGAGAAGAGGACGCATCATTAACAAGGTTCTTCCAATGATTACGGGGAGGTGTAACTAATGAAGGAGATTTGACAGAATTAAATAGTCTCAAATCTCAAGTTTTCAAAACGTGGATATGATTTCCCTCATACTATTATATGCCAACCCAGAAATTTCAGAGATTCCGTTCATCTATCTGCTAAAATTAGCATAATAATATGACTTGTTACCGACAATTCACTCATTCATTATTTGGATGATCAATACAGTATATATGAATTTGTAACTTCACAGGTATGATGCACAGACACTTTAAAAAGGATAGTGTATCCATTTCTGTGTCGATTCACGAGAAATAAAATAAAATGCACGCTACAATATTATTATCTCCTCCATTTATAACAGTCATACTCTTCACTTTGCTTAATGGATAAAAATACTATCCACTTGCACGAAATAACCACTTATCTTTAGTTAATTTTTTGGATTGAGTACGTGAAATTTCTCATGCTTGTTCCATCTAGATTGTATATTTATCAATGAAAAGATAGAACATTAATAGAAGTGTGGCACTAAATTTATCAACGAAAACAATTTTATCATCAAACAAAAGGCAAACTGTTTATGATTTTTGAACCTTCCAATATTCATAGTAGATAAACTTAATGTTCATGGTTTTACAACTTACATGTAAAGTTGACATCAAAGTACTAACCAATCAAGTGCATCTCCTACATTTGAGTAGTTTGTTACTCTACTGTCTATAAATCACTATTTCACCATACAAATAGACATTCTTTTATGTTCAAACCATTTATCCTTTTCATTTTGTTCAGCGTTTAGAAAATCGAATTTAAAATCTGAAATTTTGAGATAATATGTTGATTACTAAGATAATCAAGAACTTGGAATTGTCCAAACTCATAGTCTTTATAAAAGTTCAAAAATAAGAAAATTTCCAATAACACCAACCATCGCATCATTTAAAATCCTTTTTCGCTTTTATTTCCTACTTGGACCTCAGAATAACACTACTCTATCATGCAAATAAATCAAACACAACACAGAGAAAAACTCAACACAGAATTTCGAATAGAGAAAGAAACTAATCCTTCTTTTCGCAAAATGAAAACATATGAGAAATGAAATAAGCTTTGAACCCACATATATCCTAGATGAATTGTGCAAACCAAAAAAAAACCATTTAAAAACCTCCAAAATCCAGTCACAAGAGAAGAGAAAGAAAAGGAGATTTGTTATCCAATACAAGAAATGACAATAACGAAACTAAGATATATCACTCAATTTGCACAAGTTTGATATTTTGATAAGCTAACAATATGAAATATGAACAAATTATGGAGTAATAATTAGAAAAAAAAAAAAAAGAAGAAATTGGTACTAGATGGAACGCTTGCCAGGGCGATCAGCAGCTTGCAAGGTCTTGTCGATGAGTTTTTGAGCCTTCTTACTGCGAATCGCCACCTTAACGCTTGCGCTTTTGTCCATCTTCCAGTAATTGCTTTCCTTGCTTTTCTTCTTCTTCTTCAGTGATTTCACCTTCGATTTTATTGCTTCCATTAAATTCTCAATCTGATTTCCCATTTGAATCTCTTTCTCTCTCTAGATCTCTTTCTCTCTCCTATGACAATACGATACCAGTATGGTGGTGGTGACTGGTCGGTTTTCTTCCTAGTGAAGGGGAAATGAAAATGAAACGGCAAAGTTTAAATACTCAATTAATTACTCTGCTATTAATTGCATTTGCAGAGTACCAGTGGTACTACTACACTAAAATTTAATAAGAAATAAAATAAATATTTGTTGTCACCTCAACAAGTATTCCTCTTCAAATGTTTCAAGTGACTAGTACTTCTATAAGTTTGATGAAAAGTTCGTACCAAACTCGCCTTAACTAGAAAGTAGAAATCCTCTAGTGCTCTTTCAAGTTGTTCTCTAATGTACTAACAAAACTTGTTTAAACATGGTTTTATTTGTACAGTAATATTTTTATCTTTTGTTGTGCAATATGATTTTTTTAATAGGTCTTGTGTAACGCGATAATTTATCAAAAAGTCAAAATCGATTAAGAAGGCATTCTACAATCGGAAAAAGTCAACATAAATACTCTAATTTTAAATTCACCCTAATATGAGCTAAAATTGTCTCATATAAGTTTTTGTCATAATTTGTCCGTTCCAAAAATAGTGGTGTCCATTACATTCAATTGAAATGATCCTATAGATAAGCAAGGTAATTGGCCAATTGATTTGAAATGAGCTTGTTTCAAATTTCTTTTGGATTATTTTTCACTCCATATTTGTTGTGGTAACGTTAACGTCCTTTATTAAACTTTTTGTGGTTGACTTGAAAGTCAGTGCATATTAGTACACGATTATTTGCTATTTCTACGCTGAGATGTTGATTGCCTTTTTGACTTTCAACCCTTGTGCTTCGCAACGGTGTTTACTGCCTACTAGTACTCAGTTTGCAACGGCATAAGCTGGTAAGACTTGTTTATGAATCTCTTGGCTTACAATCAATCTTACAAGTCAGAAGATAAAAATAATCACTACTCCTTAACAAGCCAATAATGTCTCTTTCTGTTCGATCACAGATTTCTACTTTGGCTACGATTCTACGAATCAACTTAATTATCCTTTCCCGACATGGAAAAAAATACTCAAGTATTAGGTCAACCCAGCAGGTTTCAGATCGGTTGATTTTTGAGTCAATATCCAATTTTTCGTTATCATTCCAGCGACAAAAAAAAATTGTGCAAGGACCTAAAAATGGATCAGGTTTGGGTCTAAGTCTATATGTAATGTACGCCCACTAGTTAACCATCAAGTAACGCAGAGTATTGAAGTAATTTAGCATCTTGGCTCTTGCTACTTGTCACCTCCTATTTCCATTGATCAAGGAGCAAAGAATGAAGAAAGAAATTGGCTAATGCAGCTTTGTAAAACTAATCTTCTAGTCAGTCAGCTCAGATAAGAAAATCTGTCATCTTTAAAGATAATTCTCAACGCCAATTTCTCTGCGATCTCTTTCCTACAGCAACAAGTGAGGTATGGATGGTTACCAGGATTTTAGAGGCTACTGAGAATCAGACCACAGCATCAAAGTAGACAAGAGAGCTATTGTTGCAGTTTCAACCCGCAGGCGATGAGGCCCAAGTCCTACCGCAATAGCACCAGCTTCTGTGATCAGCCTAAGCTCTTCCTGAGAGAAGTCTGCAGAGCATTTAAACATCATAACAGTGATTGAACATCGTTGCTGCGTTAATGCATTAAAATGCTATAACAAGACTGATGAGAGTGAGGAAATTCATACTAACCTCCTTCTGGGCCTATTATAAGTAAGCCTCTAGAGTCTTTTGCTGATGATGTCAAGGCATTGATCACAGGAGTAGCTTCTGCTGCAGCGACAAAAGATAGTTTTGACTTTGCAACCTAATGGTACAACACAAAGTTAGTAAGACAACTAAAAGAAATTAGTTTAATCAACCCCCTTCCCCGAATCCCATGATAAGTAGACTATCAAAAGATTAAATTGTTGAAATCCAGTATCACCTTTTGGGATTTTTAATAATAACTAGCACAACTGCACAAGGTACATCATGACAGTAGTTCAACAATAACAACAACAACAAAATACATCTTCCACATGAAATATACGAATTAGGTCATACCAAGACCAATTTAGCATCACTTCAATTCACTAGCCAACATTACAGTGATTTAAAGGAAAACCTTCCTCTTCAAGGGCACAATGCAATGATAGAAATGTTTCAACGGAATTTGTATTGTTGGTTTCATTGCATTAGGTTGATCAAAGCTATCTTCAGAGAGGTAAGCATCTCATTCTCACACCTACATTTCAAAATGCTAACCTTTATCTATTAAAAAANAAAAAAACCTTCAGCAACATGCATACCAGGCTGAAAACAAAATGACATTAAGAATTATAAGAACTATTTTTAACCAGAAAAACAGAACTCTGGCATAAATTACAGAGCATTGCCAGAAACCTGCATACTGTTTCCTGGCGCCTTCATTTAAGCCATAAATAATTTACTTGTTCTCAGAGAGAATAAGATCATGGTTAAATCTATGGTTTTGAAAGACAAATCACTCCTTGCTTTCAGATGCAATGAACTGGAGCATTGGCTGCACATTGTAAAATGTAACATCTAGCTTTTCCTTTGCATATGATGATGATCCCTTGACACATTTTACGCTCATAGTAAACAACATGCAAGTAAAAATCATTTGCATTCTCTTCCAGATTTTTGGAGAAAGAGAGCACTGAAACTCCCTCTTCACACCATGCTCCATGAAAATCTTGCCTGTCTAACACATACCATGAAGAGCTTGTAATTTGTGAAGTATAAACCACGAGAAGTATAATAACTTCCATCTATGGGGTATTTATTTGATCTCAGAGCCATCCTCAAGCAGACATAGCTCACTCCCTTCACAACCAAATTCCAATGAGCAATTCTATCTTCAGGCAAAGCCCACAAAAACTCAGTAGGTTGGACCATTTCAGTCACTGACTTGATCTGCAAATTGGACCTCAGAGGTTGAAAAGCTCCCAGTAGCAAAGCAATTTACCATAAGAGTCAATATCAAGCCAACTTGCACAGACCACAAAATAAGTCTCAGTGACGGATTCTCCATCCTCCAGACCAATTAAACACCATAAACTATTTTAGTCTGTTGTGGTAGAAGATTCACTTGCCAGATGTTACAAATTTCAAAATACATCCCCACTTAGCTTATGATTATCTTCCGTCTATTTTAATTGATCATCTATGCCTTTGACGGAGTATGTGATTTGCAATGAATCCAAGACAACTATGATGTAACCATGGAATCTCACTGATTGAATGAATGACTCAACACTGAAGCGTTGGATGCCTGAAATTCTTCGAACTCTTTTCACATAGACAAAGTCATGTGCAGTAAATAAACTCATGCATTAGTGTATTTAGATCATGTTTCAATGAGTGGAGATTTAATGAGAATAGCAACTCACAATAGGTAACATGCAGCTGACTTTCAGTGGCTGATTCAGAGTCATTTCATGCAACCGTTGACCTTCAAGATATTAGTACTTCAATTAGAAAATTAGCAGAAGTATAGACCCAAATTGATATCATAATCTCATAAATGGATCCAGAAAGAATCTTAGAACCATGAATCATTACTGCTATTGAACCAGGAAACCACTTTCCGTATAAACGATACACATCAAGAGAATTAAGAGGGGAAAAAAAGAAAAAGCAACTTACATTGTTTAGTTGCTGCCACTATCACTCTTTGCAACCTGTCAACCCGATTTTCTGATATTGAAGGAGAATGTTTTGTTAAAAGCGGGGTAATACTACTGGCTCCCAATTCCTAAGCAGAAAAAAGAAATTAAAATAGGAAGTATAAACTCTAAGACAAAATCAACTAAAAAAGACTACAGTCAGAAGAAATCTGATTGTCATTTGTCATTATATTTCATTTTCTTATATCCCCTAATTGGTTTACCCTTGAAGAAGAAATCTAATTAGAACAGCAATAAAGGTACACGATAATGTACAAGCAATAGAATCCAGAGAAGAAAAATACACAGTGAGTGCAAGAAAAAATGAAAAATTAACAATACACAACCCTTGAAGAGATCAAAAACTATGAGATAATGCTAAATAAAATATGGAATAAGCACTCATACAATAACTAAATGAGTTTTTTGCGAGGAACCCCCTTATATAATACACTTTTTGTAAAAAACCCCCTTATATAATTTTTTTTGTGGGGAACCCCCTTATAAGTTACTTTGGCCATGACCAACCCCCCTTGTTCAATTTTCAGA
>BSSO01004482.1:0-14477 GCA_030267885.1 Mesembryanthemum crystallinum | reverse complement strand
GCATTTTTGGTTTTTTAACTTTTTACCCCTCCTTCCGGTGCCACATCAGCACTCATTGGCCGGAAAATCAAAGACAGGTCCTTGAATCACCAAAAAAATAGTTCAGGTCCTTAGATCACCAAAAATCGAAAGTTCAGGTCCTTCCATTGGTGTTAATTCTAAAACTAGTTCATGTATAATTTCAAAAGTTATAAAGTTGGGCCGTTATATACTAAACAGTACAAGGCCTAATCTAATGGACTGTATAATACTACAGCATCGGCTTTCATATCTCACCGACCATCCTAAGCCCAGCCCATTAAACAAAAAATAGGTCTGCGTGATCCATGTGCAACATCCCAACCAAATTTCTACTCGTGTTGGACCACTTATACAATATTTTTGTATTTTACACTCCAGCTGTGAATTGTAGCTGCAGGATTTAGCTTGAGCTTCTGTGTGAAAGCTTTCACATTTGGAGTTTTTGACCTCCTCTCAAAACTTAATTCTTGCAAAAATTACTCCATCCAAACAAAACCTTTGAGAGCTTTTATTATCCCCAAAAGTTAAAGCTACTCGTTTAGCATTAACAAAAATAATCTGACGTGGACAAGGATTCTTCTATAAATGAATACTAGTTACATGTCTTTGCGTTGTCATCGTTTTTGATATAGTTACAGATCATGATTACAACAATTCTTATATGAGTTTTAAAGTTGCACTTGTGACTCTACCCTAGTACTCCCTCCGTTCTCAATTGAAATTGACGCTTGGTTTTCCGCAACTCACATACATGTTAGTTGCGGAAAACCAAGCGTCAACTTCAATTGAGAACGGAGTGAGTAATAACTACTTTCATCAAATAAGTAATTTTTTCATTTTACATGGATGTCAGCGTATCCCATTAGAATGTTTACCTAGTAAAACGCTATTCAGTTCTTCATTCGCAGACTACATCCAATTCGGTGTAATTTAGGTTTTGTTTATTTATTTCTAGATTCATTCAATTCCCATTAAATTCAATTCAGCATTATTCGGTTGGAATAAAAAGATTTTTATTTTTTTAAATTTTTTAATAATTATTTAACAGGCTAATTTCTTGTAGTATCAATATTTTAAAGGGGTAGTAATGAAAACTTCCTAGCATGCATGTACCTCTTTCCAAAAATGCTTCTTTGTTGCATGTACCCTAATAACTCCGTGATTTTTTTTTTTTTTTTTTAGAAGCATTGACCTGATTTATTTAACCATTATCTTTTTCTTTTGAAAAATTTGACATGAATAATCCCAAATCTGAGACATGAAATAATAATAATTCGAAGTTTTCATAACTCCCACAATAATCTGAAATTTGCAAGTTTGTCACAAGGGTGGTCCCATGACAAATCCCGTTAATGCTCAATTAGTATTAGAGTTAATCAGCCATTTCAATGGACAATTACTCCATTTAGCCTGAATTAATGTTTCAACTTACCATATTGGGATGTCCTGCATTGAATATTTCCCTTACCCAAGCCGGTAACTTTTAGATGATGAAAAGACCAAAATGTCCACCAAGTTCAAATTCAAATTAAAGTAACTATATACTTGCTTGCTTTCCAAGGGCATAGTTGGAACTCACATGACTAAAGGTTATATGCCTAAATCTTTATGTCATTTTCCAATTGAAAGATTGATTATTTGAGAGGGAGGGAGTAGAAGATATGTCAGAACTAATAATCCTACCAAAACTTACTAACCTATCCATTAAACAAAAACTACATGCATATGGCAAACCCAACCCGTTCTTGCACTAAGAAGTAAAATGAGACATTTTCCAATTGAACTAGTAATCCTAGCAAAACTTACTAACCTGTCCTATGTGGTATATCTCTCTTTTTTTTTTTTTTTTTTTTTTCCTCTCTCTCTACTACCTAAACATAATTTGTAGCCTTTACAACGATTTTACGGATGGTGAAAAGTACTAACCATGAAGTAGTAAATATTCACCGTATATCATGAGTTCATACTCTAATAAAGTCAGGATTTGGTTGAGATAACCTAGTTTTTAGAATCAACATTGCCAGAGCAATGATGGGCACAACAATAGTATTGCAACTTGGCATTTTATATACAAAATTCAATATACATTAGTTAGCCTAATTAAGGAGTATTAGTACTAATCCACATTATTATATGAGCTACTAACTACACCTAATTATTTGGACCTTGCAATTCTGGGACAGTGCCAACTTGCAAGGTGCAACTTGCAATTTTTTTTTTGATTCAAAAGAGAGTTTAGGACAATTAAACAATTAAAAGATGCCTGATTTAGCATCAAATTAGGCTCTTGAAAAAAGTTTCCAAATCCAGGAAAAAAACGTTTCATTAGCCCTAAAAAGAAAAAGGTTTCTTTCCCTTTTCTTTTCTGACTAACCTGTGATGACAAGACAGGCTTTAAATTACTTAGATAATGGATATACTATTAAATATTATTGGTTGCCCAACACAACACCTATTAAGAAGAGTCATAGTAAATGATTAGCCCTAAAGAAACGTTTCATTAGCCTAAAGAAACGTTTCATTCCTTTAATCTTTTCTGACTAATAATAACCTGTGAAAAAGATGGATGATTCCACGACGAAGACGAAGTGGGTCAGTGATGACGGCCGCCACCCCGTTTTGTTCGTGAAGATACTATTCCATTATCGTAGTACTAAACTAGTAAACTAAATGTTGTAATGCCATATTTTCCATGCCATTATATGTTTTTATTATAATTTTAATAGATATGTTAAATTTATTTCAAATTATTGATTACTCATATGCTTAGATCTGTTTGTGACAAATGACTTCCATTGTGCGGAGCTAAGTCTAACATATGAATTTTTTTTTTGGTTTTGTTTTGTCGAAGAAAAGTGCAAACACCAGTATTATACAAGTATATACAATAAAAAAAGGGAGAATCGAATAACGTGGCAATCCACAATTGTGATTCTTTTTGGCACAAAATAGAATTCTAATGGAAACAATTTGAATTAACATAGGAGTTTAAGATTAGGCTTGAATAATTTAACTCAATATCGAGCCTATAAATTACATGGTTCAAAAATTACTCGAACCCAACCTAACCAACCTGATTGATAGACCAACCTAAGTAAGATACTAAATCTTAGGTCATGTAACATTACCTACAAGCATGAAATTTAAAGTTCCATAAATCATAGACTTTTATTTGAATTTGGCAAACAATTTTACCACTTTTTTTGAGAGAGAGATGAATTTGATTGGATTCCTTGCTTTAGTCTATTATTATATGTGGTTGAGAATGAAGCCAGGGCACAACTCATGATGAAGGTGAGAATACACCATTGTGCTTGAAAATCCGATTCTCTGCCAAAGTTCATTTAACAAGATGATTGTTCATTTTAGCCGCACTTCTTTGCTATGAATGTACAACTAACTTTAGTACTTGATCCTTTTTGAGTTTTGAGCAAGTTCTTGTTCCTTTCCCCGCTTAGCCAAGATGGCTATTCAAACTCAAATTGTTATACACTCTTTACTCATGCATCACATGGAAAATCGAAGCCAGTAATATATAAATTCAGGTGATTGGACAGCAGGTTGATAAAGGGCATACGATATTGTTAGATTCAGTTTTCTTAGAGCATACATTTTCTTGATTATGTATTTGTTTTTTTTACGGCTTTTAATCAACAAATTCATCCTTATTTCAAAAAAAAAAAAAATAAAAAAAAAAAAATCAATACGCACTTTATCAACATTTTCGTAGGAAAATCAACATAACGAAACGGCAATTCCTAAGTTATTCTACAAAACAGACTTGTGTTTAGATATCCCAAAATAGCAACCTACGAATGGCCACATGTCAATCATCTATTAGTTACAAGACCCCTTTTACTTAGAACAGTCAATTAACATGAATTAGAAAATGATAATCATTGATTATTGCGCTTAAACCATCCTAAAATAACCTACAAACCGCCACATGTCGATGATCTATTAGTTAGAAGACCCTTTTACTTGCTTCAGCCAATGACATAAACTGTAAATTGATATTTAATGGCAAATTGAGCACAGAACCTTCAAATTCAATGTTGGTTTTTTTGCCCTCATTTGCAATCTTCCCCTTCTTGTATAAACACTCAAAAACACTTTCCTTAAATAGCTAGTTACCAAGATTTGAAACCAAAAAATACAAGCTTCCAGATTAGATATCAATCAATTGCTACAAATAAAACCCCAAATAGCTATCTACTAAAGGAAAGCTGCTCTTTCCCTTTTATTTCAGGTGTTCCTCAAATCTTTCAATCATTGTACATTTAGTTTCCTTTCTGGGTACATATTCATATTCCTGTTCTTGTCAATGTACCTTAATTTAAGGCCCAGATATCGACTTCGATTTGATTATGACTTGTACCTCCGTTTAGGTCGAAATCGAGAAGAATTGAGTGGTGGGTCGCAATGGGCAGGGGAAAGATTGTGATTAGAAGGATCGACAATACAACAAGCAGGCAAGTTACGTTCTCGAAGCGAAGAAATGGATTGCTCAAGAAAGCCAAGGAGCTTGGCATCCTTTGTGATGCCGAGGTCGGAGTCATGATCTTCTCCAGCACTGGGAAGCTCTATGAATTTGCAAGCACCAGGTCACATACAAATCCCACCAATTTCTCTTTTTAAATTTCATGTCTTTGTGAGGATAGTACTTATCCATATTTGAGGTTTCCTATGATATTGTCTGCCATAGCATCATTATTAGCTTTGGTTTATTATAATTTTGAAGATTCTATGGGTTGCCTCTAGTTGATCAAAAATGGTTTGAGACTTCCAATCTACTGTTCCCCATTATCAATGGCTTTGTTTAGGATGTTCATACAATTTAAAGATTTGGCAAATTTCCGATCAAAGAAAAAACAGATTTGGCAATTACTCCAATAGACTAATGCAGTAAAAGTTGCCAAGTTGACGCGTGCAATTTTAATTTACTCATTTTTCTATATCCTATATTATTTTTTTTTTTGGCGAAATTTCTATGTTATGGAGGAGCTACACAGATGGGTGAAGATGAGTTCCAATCCTGATACAAATTGCTCAGGCTTCACTAATCAAGCAACTTAGCATGTTCTCTGTAACTATATTCATGACAAACCAAATACAATAGTAATTCCTAACTTAACATAAAGAAGAAATTTTTTTTACTAAGTCACATTTCACATTTGGATTTGCAAAAATCCAAATAGGGTTAAAGAGGAGAGTCCGACTTTTATTAGGGCGCCTGATATATTAGGCGAGTATTGAGAAAATAAAAAGTGGTACCGTGTAAGTAAGAATTAGTACTAGAGTTGTATTAAGTGAGCAAAAAGTGATCTAGTTTTTCGGTTGTGGTTGTCAACGCCAGTTTTGGATCTCCAATACCATTTTATAAGCTATATATCCGCCTGATATAATATTTGGTGTAGATGAAGAAAATTAAACAATAGATTCCTCGTACTGGTTTGCTGAGGTTTGAAGCTTCCAAATATAGACACCATCCATCATATTACCACAGTGCAGGAGAGGGTAGTTCTTTTGAGTCTAGCAATTTTATGAGCTTCATTAGCGATGATGTCATGGTGCATTCTTTCCTAGATAGTTAAACGCAAATTCTAAGATACTATCGTCTAAGATAAAATACAGCTCTTATTTTTTTTTATTTTTTATTTTTTTTGCTAATCAATATAAAATACAGCTAGCATGATAATATCTTGTCTTGAATTCTTAATTGATGTGAAACACGAGTGTTAGTGTCCTTGAGCCATACTGAGTGCTAAATAATTATATACCGACATTATCTAGTAAGCAAAGATAAAATAAAAGAGTCCAAGTGTATCACTTTTTAACGGCTACTAGTGGGTTTAGCCTATCTTGATATATGGTTAAGTATCAGCACTTGCCACATGCTATCTCGATAAGAGTTAAGGATATACTGACTGGCCCATGGAGACACACTTTCGTATTTGGGTTACCACTAAGGTAAGAGCAGGAAACATAGGTAGAGTTTAGTTGAACAAAATGAAATCATATTTAATTTTCATACTTTTCACAAAAATCTTTTTTCAAAAACACAATTTCTTAGAGACAAAAAATATGTTCTTAGAGACAAAAAATATGCTTGGTTAAAAAGTACTCTCTCTGTCCACTCTTTTTCTCCTGCCCCTTACCATTTCGGCAAACTCGTTGCAATTATCTCTCTCTTTCTCTCCCCCTTTCACTTCACCGACGATCCAACCACGATCTCTCAATCTCCATCATTTCCTTTCACCGACGATCCAACCACGATCTCTCAATCTCTATCATTTCCTTTCACCGATCATCATGCTTACCTTCCCCTCCCCCCTCTCTTTCCGAGGTTAGGGACCAGTAGTTGTTAGAGACACCGACACCTCAACGCATGCGATTGGCTAAAGAAAGAAGAGCAACGAGCATAAAAACCCATAGCAAGCACGCCTAGCAACCATATTTGACACACGATTGGAGAAGATCATCCGAATTCAGCAATTACTGTATGGGGTATTTTCTCCATGTCGCAATAAGCTAATGACCAGTAGTTGCTAGAGGCACCGACACCTCAATGCATTCAATTGCTTAGAGGAGGAAGAGTGATGAGCGTAAAAGCCCATGGCAAGCACGCCTAACAACCAGATCCGATTGCTTAATTGATAAATAATCAGAATTCGGCGATTACTCTGATGGGGTATCATCTCCACGCCGCCATAAGCTAATGGCTAGTAATCACCATCCGCGGTGGTTGCCCCAGTGGAAACCATGACAGTATGTATGTGGTAAGAGGAGAGGACGAGAGATTTGCTTGCCCACTTGAAATTTCTTGGAATACAAGTCTTGAAAATAATGAAGAAAACTAGTCAATTTGAAGTTTTTCGAAGTTTCCCTAATTCATCTGTAAAATTGCATATTCAAAAAACTTATTTTCCTACAAATTTTTTAGAAAACGCAACAATTGAATATGGTTTTTGAAATAATGTATTCCAAGAAAACATGTGTATCGACATGCACTTACAATCTTTAGGTGGAAATACTTGGTTCACGCAGTATGTGAATGCGCATACTTATCTACTATCTTGTGTGCAGAGCCATTTTATTCACACAAAGTGAGAAATACCTCTTTGTACTTTTTGTTAACAATTACCTTTAGTTGCCACAGCTATGTCACGTTTTAATGAGTTATTCTTTTTCGAAAAACCATCTTTAGTGAATGAACTTTTTTAACACTATATTTATAGGATTTTGGCCTAGCAGGATTATATCACGTTCTTTCACAATGGTGACCCCAATCATTCTCCCCGTTCATCTCTCCTCCAACTACCAGATACATAGAAATAATAAAGACGAATTTCAAATTGGAAAACGAGGAATTTCAACGTTGAGTTCTCTCAGGAAAAAATAACTTACTCGCCACCTCTTTAACTCAACCTACCATCACCCTCCCAATCCCTCCCCCCTCAATTGTACTTCATTGTCCCATCTGACATCATCGCAACCGTTCATCTCCGCCGTTGCTTTTTGCAAAAAATAGCAACACCATTGACAGTGGCAATAAAACTGCTATTAGTAATCTGTGCAATTACGAACTTCTTACTACCACTATAAGTAATATAACTGCTAGCAACAATCAATGTGCCGTTTGGCCTAATTTCTACCATTTTTAAGTTTCTCATTCACAAATCTCTACTCACCTCCACCCTCCTTCTTCCTTTCCTCCTCCAAGTGTTTCTAAGAAATTAAAATGGGCTAGAAGTAGAAACACTAATTCTAGTACCATTTTGATTTCTTAGAAACTCTTAGAATGTGACTGAAGGAGGAGAAAGGGATGAAATATTAAATGAAGGAGAAACTCATCATTCTAGAAATTAGGCCATACGACACTTTCAATCTCCTATTTCCACAGAGAAACTTGATGTTGAGATTTTGAAGGTGATTTTTTAGGGCTAATCACTTTCTTTGATTACATTTCTTTGTCTTCAAGGATTTTGTGTCTTTGGTTGTAAGAACTTAACCTCGGTAGTTTATCCACAACAAGTTTAGGGAGGGAGAAAACTTCATGCTAGGCTTAAGCAAACCCTGTTAGGTCAAAATTCGTCAAATAGTAACACTTTACAAAAAAACACTCATAAAAGGTAGTCTCTGGCAAATAATATAAAAGGTATTTTCCCACATAAAGTGGCAAACTAAAAGTGGTTTCAGGAAAAAAATAAAAAATCCCTTTAGTCCTGAGCTTCCTTCTCTAGCGATCTAAAACCTTTCTTACCATACAAATACCGAATAATGCTGATTATTGTGAATTGCATGAAGTCACAAACTTAGTGTCATGCTCTCGTATCGCCACCAAGGAAGTTCTAGTTGGCTCAAGAGAGAAATTTACCTGGGCATTCTAGCAAACAAAACATTGTGCCATCAAAGCCGAGTTTGAATAGATGTATCTTGTGCCTCCTTCTATTATCCCTCCATCAATAATATAAGCAATGCAGCTAGTTCCTGCATGACAACTTCTCAATTCCACACACCATCAATTATCAAAATGTAAACACGAATTAGTAGTAGCAAAACAGGTTATGGTGTAAAGTTGTCATGCGATGCATGTGGTTTTTGCAACATGAAATTCTCGAGTTTGATAGCCTTCGTATTCTTGGATAATCACTCATTTGTAGTTCTCATGATCTACCCTGCATCAAACACACTCCCTTAAAATACAAATTTGTTCTGCATAAGCTAGTTTAACCAACTTTAATGACACACTCCACATATTCCCATCATCGCCCTTCCAAAAGATCTCTAACCATGATTTGAATGTAGTATAGACGAGAGAGATAAAAAGACGTGCTACGAGATTGATAACCCACCGGATCAATCTGTCATTCTCCTAAAATCTTGTACCATCAGAGATATTATATAACTAACTAAGTAATAAGTAAATTTTTGGTGAAAGTTTACTTGTAAGTTTGTATTGTGATTTGAAAACGTTTGGTTAACCTACCAAGTGGGTAACCCTCAAATTCATTTCTCTACTACTCCCCTTAAAATTGCTTATTACATTTTTAAGATAGACGAGAGAGATAAAAAGACATGTGCTACCAGATTACTAATCCACCGGATCAATCTGTCGTTCTCCTATTACCATTAGGGATATTATATAACTAACTAGTAAGTAATCTTTGGTGAAATTTTACTTGTATGTTTGTATTTTGAATATTGTCATTTCAATATGGTATTTATATCAGATTGGTTTCTACTTCAGAGCTCGTCAAAAGGAGAAGATTCAATGTCAAATTTTATGGTACCTTAATGCTGTGATTTTACAGCTTTTTGTCAGTTTAAATACAGTTGATATCGATGACGTGCTAAAGCGCATGAGTGAACAATTATCTTCTCTTTCCATCTAAAACAAAACTATACACAAGAACCTATTCTTTACACTAGTCATTTTTTGAAGTTTCTACATTTTTATCCTACTGTTAAAGCCTGACATTGTTAAGGTCTGAATACATACAAATGTGACACTTAAACAATATCTCAATAATTTAAGATAAATAAACTGGAATACATGGCTGGCATATGTCTAAGAGTACAGAGGAGAATTGATTTGTTTTATAAAGATACTAGGCACTGACTAGAGGAGCAACCAAAGAACAGCTTAAATAAGACGTTGACTGTTGACCTTAAATACGAACCAGAGCCTATGTCAAAAGGAAATAAGATCGACGCGGAGANAAAGCATTGTTTAGGAGTTGGGAATAAAGTGATAGGGAGCTTAATAGTAGGGCGATCTTAAAAAGCATATTTGACAAACAAATAGTACTAGGAAAAAAGGGCGAGTTTGGAGAGCTATGGTCAACGATGCCTTTAAACCCTAAAACCCTGAATTAATCACTTTTGTGGTAAACATAAAGTTTGACCTCCTTCGACTCATAAGGAGAATGTATGGCCTTAATTTGGTACATAATAACATGTACTCCATAACTGAGTAATCACTGAGAGGTGAGTTGTGATTAGTTACCTTCATTGGTGATCACTGCAGATCCTGGGGAATTATGCTCAAAAGAAAGCCACCAGGGACATCTCAATTGAATTATATAGCCAAGAGGATGAACCAAACTATTGAAGAAAGACTACAACACATGATCTGCCACACCAAGCAACCCACGTCATTCTAGGACGAGGCATCATCTATGCCTCACTGTCACTTCCATTATATCATAACATTCCAGAAAAGGGTATGAGCAAACTAGTGTCTGATTGCTGTGTCATCATCCTCTTTCCTAAGAACTCGATGTGAATACCAGTGTGTATTTATCTCAAGTACCCAAGGAAGGTGTTACCACCTGTTTCATCCAAGAAAGAAGAACTTGTAACTGACTCTTCGATGATCACACATTCAGACTCAAGTGGATAATCAGATGAAAACTAATCCCAAGATCAAAATTCAATCTAATATTGAACCTGTTACGGAATCAGCTCGTGTGGTACGTATTCACACTTGACGCCAATAATGGAGAAGTCGAATGTGATAATTCACAATAATGGGCCGTTGACAAGAGTCATAAGTAGATGAGGCAATTGAGTTGACTAAGCCGGAGACTACTAAGACAAATCCTCAACGTATCTCAATTGAGATAATCTGTAAGAAAAAGACAACAGTTACTAGATTTTCATCAAACGAGTATGTTACAAGTACTGGACATCACAGTGGATATAACAAAGAATAGGTAAAATCCCTGGGAAAGGAGATGGTTCCATGACCAAACAAATGATCTACAAAAGTTGCCTAAAGGGGAGGTAAGCCTTAAAATAGAAATGGGTATATAGGCTCAACACTAACATAAAAGACACAAATGCTAATGAAGGGACGCCATCAGAAGAAAGAATAGACTTTACAACGCCTTCCATTCAAGCTGTTCTTGAGTTAGCTACCAACCTACATTCAGAAGTAGAACACTAAACAAGACACATTTTTTTTTTCTCCTTTTCCTTTTTTTTTTTATGGTGACCTATAAGAAGAATCTACAGAAAGCATCACAAGAGACATGAGGTTCTAGGTAAAGATTATTTTGGGTGCTAACTAAACGTAGAACTTCCATGGCTTAATACAAGCATTAAGACAATGATACGAGATGTTTGATAGTTTCATTGGTCACGTACTATTCAGAGAAGACCCTCACCATCTGTTACATATTTATGAAGAGAGATATTAGGGGCGATATTATCCAACATTTCCTCTATTTCGACGATGTGTTGATTGTTGGACATAGCTCTAAGGAGATTGTAGTTTTCAAGAGTGCCTTGAGCAAAACTTTCATTATGAAAGACTTGGATACTTATGAAGCAAATCCTTGGAATATAGATTATGAGAGACGGGACCAAAAAAGTGTAAATGACTATACTAAGAGATCTGTTGAGAAAGCGACACAAATGATCAACATGCACATGCCCAAACCTATTTACAAGCTATTTTGTATGGACAATTCATGTCTAGCACAAAGCAATAAAGAGAGGAAAAAATGAAGTCTCATTCTTATGTAGTTGGAAAGCTGTTGTACACCATGGTATCCAGTAGGCCTAACAGAGTCATGGTGCACCTCAACAACACAATCATCATCGAGGACAACCATGTATATGTTTTAATAGATGAGGGAGATGTATGAGACATATTGATAAATTTTAAAGATCTGGATAGGGGAAATTATGGGGCTTCCCATCCACAAATTGGGCAATCACATTTATTGGTTTATATAATTAGAATTAACTCTTTTCGAGAGAAAGTTAGTTAGCTTCAGAAGGCCAAACCTAGATGGGTCATTGTGGGGATTGTAACCCCAGGTTTTTATCACAAAGTAGCTAATGCTACGTGTCGTAAGAGAGCTATACGGGAGATCAAGAGGGGTCTGGTGAGACAGTAAGTGATCCTATTTTGATGGGTAAGGAGATCTCAGCTTTTTATAAGAACGTTTTTTTAGGAATGTTTTTCCTGTCACATGGTGGCAAGACTTGATTGACACCCATTGCTGATGCTATTTTGTTGCAAAGCAGGTTTGAGGTGGAGGAACTTCGTTGGTTGACTCAATTTGGAGAGGGATAACTACCATGGGTTGTTCTAGATAAGGTTATACAGAGAAAGGGTTTTCCTATTAGGTGGCTGGGGTGGACCAAGGGTTACTTTAACAATACCTCCTTTTCTATATGGCTAACGGTCAATCATGAAGTTGGTTTGGTGTGGTGCAAGAGCAAGTAGACTCAAACAATCATACACATTCAAATGTCCCAAATCGTAAGTTCTATATTGGATGGGTTTCTAACTGTGAGTTGAGCCCTCTAGGTTAAGAACAATTGTGTTGGAAACTTAATGCTAAAACCCTTCTACCCGTGGTTTTGGTACTTTAATTACATCTAGGTGCTTCTAGAGGTGTTAGGTAGGGGACCCTTTGTCTCCTTTTCTTTTCACCCTAGTTGCTAATGTCTTTAGCAGGTTAGTCCTTATGGGTTTCGGTAGGGGTTTGGTTAAAGGAGTTCAGGTTGGTAAAGACCAAATTCCTTGTGGATGACGCTGTATTTTTTCTTTAGGATGACCTCACCTCATTCAAATATGGGTTGACCACCATCCAAGCCTATGAGACTATTGGTGGGCTTAAGATTAATTTTCCTAACAGTGACGTTGCTGGGGTTAATCTCGATCTTCCCAACTTTGCCTCTTTACAGGGTTGTTGTGTTCTTCAGTAGCCTATTACTTGGAAGTTTCTTTGGGCGGTATCGAAATTCGTCTTCCTTTTGGGATCCTGGGCTTGAGAAGGTGCCTAAGAAGTCAGATGGGTAAAAGGGGGCCTATTTTTCTTTTGATTTTAGGATCCCTAAGCGAGTAGCTAGAAAGGCCGAGCGTACATGCGTGAGCTCCTTCGGACAGGGATCGAAGAGAGGGCGAGGGATCATTGGCTTCTTGAGTCACTATCTATAAGCCTAAGGAAATGGGGGCACTCAGTCTTGGTAATTTGGTGTCTACAAACATTTACTTGGTTGATAAGTGGCTTTGGCGTTACCCTATAACAAGGACCATCAAAGCAGCTATAGTGTTTCATCAGAGTGGATAGGATCCGTATACTAGAGGTGGAATAACTTTTGTCCCTCTTATCTTCCATTGGTTAGGTACAAAGTAGATCTTAGGGATAGGGTCCCTTTTTGGAAGGATACTTGGGAGAGTGATGTTCCTTTTTCTGTCCCTGCATTTATAGTATTTCTTCCCACCATCACATGCCTAATTTCCACTTTTATAATGCTCGTCTTGTGGAATCTTTGTTTCACGAGGAATGTTCATAGGCGGGAGATTAATAAGTCTGTTGAGTTGCGTCTCCCGCTTGATTCCTTTACTTATTTTGGTGAATCAAACACAAGGGTGTGAGCCTTAAAAAAAAAAAATCGGATTTTTCTCTTGCAAGTCATTCTTCCAGCATTTGACTTCCCCTCCACAAGATTCTCCTTTTCCACTTACCTATATCATCTGGGATTCCAAAGTTCCTATGAAGGTGCGTGATTCTTTTTGGACTGCACCTCTAATAGAATTAGCACCAACAATTTGCGATAGAGGAGGAGGTCCTTTGTAGCACTTTCACCTGATATTTATGAGATGTGTTATGGCAACAAAGAGACTGATGAGTATTTGCTTTTGCATTACTTCTTTGCATGAAGTGTCAGGCAACCTCTATTTGGTAACTTTGGAGAGATTGCCCCTCTAGCTTGCTGGTGTTGTTTGAGATGGCTTTCAGAGATTTTGCCTGAAGAGGGAGGGTAAGATTCTTGGAGGTATGTTATATTCGCAGCTGTTTGGTGTATTTGGCTGGAAAGGAATGGTCATGTTTAGCGGGACCAAATCACCCCAATAGAGTTGGTTATAAATAGTTTGGAGTATCTTGCTTCTTTGTGGGTCTTTGCTTATAGCATTTTCCTAAGAATCCCTCTGTTCGGACTAGAGAGCTTTATTGTATTGGTAGTTTTTGTTAGAGGACCCCTTGTCCTCTTCTAGTAACTCTCTTTGTTCTATTAATACAAATTGCTTTTTTTACTGACAGTAGTATTTGAACTTGTTTAAATTAGCCCACTATGACACTATCTTTGGAAGTACTCTATGCAGCAAGTAGTTTTGTGCATTCATCTTGGTACATGAGGTTGCTACGTTAGTTCTCTTTAGGATTTTTTGTTGAACACTACCTTTTATATAGGGCGTTTGGCAACTAAATACCTTTTATAATTTTTTTTGTTGAACACCACCTTTTAAGACTTTTTTTTGCCTTAGAGATACCTTTGGCCGGATTCCGGTGAACTTAATTTTTTTTGACCGAAATGCCCTCGCGTGTTAGGCATATGACGTCTGTAACTGATTTTTTTTTTTCCTTTTTCCTTTTTTGTTTACCCCTTCCCAGCCATTTTCCTCTTTATTTCTCCATTCTAATTTATTTTTC
>BSSO01004481.1:0-14482 GCA_030267885.1 Mesembryanthemum crystallinum | reverse complement strand
CTATTATCAGGATGAGATCCATACAAAGTTTCATTTATGCTCATTTTGGTAATATATGTTATTGGGTTGTTTTGTTCCAAGTTCAAAATGAGATTTTAACTCTCCAAAAGACCAATAAGGGGTTGATAATTGGAGGTGGGAATGAAATTACAATTTGATCCTTTTTTAGCCACCAATCTCTATCATTAATGAAGAGTAATTTAGTAACTTAAGGCTTTGTTCTCCTCAACTTATTTTTATTGATTTCAACAAAAATCAACAAAAATCAGTCAGTAAAAATCAGCAAAAATAAGTAGAAGTTAATAAATATCAACAAAAACCAACAAAGTCGCTCTCTGCAGAATCTAGTGAATTAACAAAAAGCAACATTAAAATTAGTAAAATCAACGAAATTCAACAAACCATGACTAATCTCCATCGTTGTTGAGAGAGATTTTTTGCAAGATATCCGTATGAGGGAGAGAGAATTAACGGATTATAATTAAGAAAGCAAGCTAAATTACAAATGATCCTTGGGTTTTATAGAGGGATAATTATAAAGTAGTGCTAACATAGTTGGGATTAATGCCAATTCTGGTGTAACATTTTTAGGTGGATTTTCATGTACAGTGATGAGATCATATTTGGGGTCATTGTTGGCTGGTAATATGTGTCATAACAAGCTGAGCCGAGTCGAGCTCAAATCTCACTCAATAATGATAACCAATTGAGTTAGCGTTAGAGTTATAGTGTGTTTACCTACACTACGAATATGATTAAAGACTCCACTAGAGTTTAAGTTAAAGGTGGCCCCTACTTTTTTGTAATGGACGCTGTCCGACTTTATTTCCTTCTCGAATAAATACATTTCCTACATTTCAATCATTAAAAAAATAAAAATAAAAAAAAGAGTTACAATGTGAGTTATTGTAGGATTAGTTCGGGGCCTCTGAGGGATCTTAGAGATCAGACCTGGTTTCTGACTTCGAGCTCCTCCACGTTCTTATGGGGGTTGCCGTGACTCGTGAGATATCGTGGAAAAAAAAAACACACTACCTTTTTTGAGGTTCCAAGACTCCGTTATACTTACTTACATCCTACAAATTTGGACCCTCCCTGACACTGGTTGAGTTTGGGTCCACGGAGTGCGTAGTGATGACTTAGGATAGCTACGCAAATGCTATGTTCTGTTCCTGAACTTTGTTGTGGAAACACACTTCGTCATTGGGCTCTGCTACAGAAATACACTAATTTGTCGCTAAGCTTGACTATTCGCGACAATGTTTTTAGCAACAAATTGTTTCCGTTGCTAAATCCATCGCGGAGCCTTCCCAACAACGGATTTGGCTTGTTAGCAACGGAATTTTTCCATCACTATATTTTGTGTTCTTTTTGGAAGTGTATGGTTGGTTCTTGTCGAAGGGTCGTAAAAACCAAACCCCTAAGTGGCATCATTACTTTTCTATTCTTGTGCGCTTTGTTGTCGCACGCTTCATAGATGGAGTTTAACAATATGGAGAAGAGACTGAGGTGAAAGAGGTTTACTACTATTGTCAGCCTGTGACTTGGATATCAATTACCGGCCCCCAAAATTCTTATTGACTTCGTATATTCAAGGTTGTTCTTATATATGCTTTTTTCGTTTCAGTATATATGGCAAATAAAGTGGTTGGATCGGATTTGTTTAATGTCATTTTTCGGGCCAGATCAATTTGGTCATTCTTTTTCTGATGATAACAACGTCTCTGTTAAATTTTAAAGTATAAGATCGATCTAGTTCAGGTTTCGGTTATACTATTGTCATTAACCGTAACATTGTCCTCGTCTGAAGTTCTTCCAAACTAGAGTTCCAATAATTTGAGGAACTAAAATTGAAATAAAACTGAAAGTTCACTCTTATATATTTATGTATGTAACTATATATTTATTCATCAAACTATTTCATACTCTTTCTATTTATCTTGTTGTTTGATCTCGATTTTCTGAAACTGGTGGATTGTCATGCGATGACTTGTGTCCACATAAAAAATGGCATCATAATAGTGAACAGGAACAACATTAGCACGGTTCTTCTCATGAACGATGATTATCAGGCGGTACCAGGTTTCAGGAAGGTTATTCGCCCTCCAGCCTCTGTCAATAGACACAAACTCGAGGTTGATCGACCCTCCCCTTTGATTGTACTTGGTCACTGTGAATCTCGCTAGGTGTTCCATAATTGTGCTGCTGGAATTACATGGTACTCTGGCTCCTCGGGCTGGGCGGACATAGCGAAGACGAGGGCGAGAAGAAGAAGGCTGAAGAGGAGGATACGAATGTCCATTGTTCGAGAGAGATATTGCAGGAGATGGAGAGACCAAGATCGAGACAGATATGAGGAAAGTATATAAGAGAATGACTTGTGATATATAAAAAAAGGAATTCACCTGGGGGTTTTTATGGAGGGAGTACGGTGTTGTATAAAGATCCAGTCTGACTAATGACAATTATGGTGTATCATTATTGGGTTGATAATCTTCTTGTTTTTAGTGATGTAATCAAAATTGGGGTTATTGTTGGCCTTATGAGTCATATCAAGCCAAGTCAAGCTTGAATCATGCTCATAAAAAGGATGATCTATTGAATTCAAGTTTTATCTAGTTGAACTAAAAATCGTCATCTATACTTGTTTATCTTTTTTTAAACGCGAGTATGTGAGTAGCACCACATACAAATAATGGCCAACTCAACTCTACAATTATTTCCTTGCAAGTATAAGGTTGTAAAGGCAGGGAGAATATCCATAGAAGTGCTTACATGAATATTATCGTGGATTGCAGGAATTTAATAAGGAGGAATTTAATAAGGACTGCTGGAAGGATTTGGAGCCTGGTGCATGAAGGGCATAGAAGAACAAGGTTGCGGATTGTTTGGCTAATTAGGCTAGGAATTTAACAAATAATGATCATGTACTTTTAACCCCTCCCCTAGAAGATCAATTTAATGTGATCAATAGCTAGGTACTATTTTGGAGCGATCAAATGAAAAATAAGGCTTGCTTTTTTAGATGTGTTACAGAGCAAGGTAATATGGTCAAGACTCAATGCAGCGTAGCCAATGCAGGGCAGTATAATTAAGGAGCAATACAAATTGTTGAGATTTTAAGAGCATGTCAGATATTTGCAGACAAACAAGCTAAGCATCAAACTGTGAAGAACACTTGAAAAATTGCTACAAAGGAGAGTTTTGCAGAGCATATTACTAGGTGTGCATATTAATTATACTATCAAATTATGTATGTTACTACTATTGAAGGTGATTAAAGATTCTACATACCGCAATGATTCCTTGATAAGAACATGATTCAACCATGGAAGGCGTTTCAAGCCCATTCTTCTCCCGGTTGCTAGATCGCCCCAACAGAATAACGAGTCAGACACATTTTCCATAAACTTCTCCTCTAAGTACCCCGGCCATTCTGAACATGGTACTCGGGCCAGTCTAGACCACCACTTTTCCCCACCGTATTCGTTCATCATCCACACATCTAACATGTACCGTTGGCAATCATCACTTCCACGACCATTGCTGCTGCGTGCAGAACACCTTTGACATCCGCTAGCTTAACGCTATGTATAGACAAATCGGAAAACTGCGGTGAGGGCAGGTTGTAAACCTTGTCGGTACAAAGATCGAAACATAAAATATTTTTTGTAGAACATACACTATTTTTCGTCATGAGCCTTGCGATGAAATATAACACGTTATTTGATAGCGTACCACAACATACGCTATTTATATTCACTTCTAGCACATCAACAAAGTTCATGTACTTTTTCCATATATTCTTTTTCCAACTATACACCATAATTATATCTTTCGATGGGTGATCGAAATGTTGGACGATTTTCACAACTTTATAATCATCACCTATGGAATCATAACCAAACCCGTATGCACACTTTTTATACCCCGTGTATGGTTCTTCTTCGAGTTCGAAGACCGGTAGCTTCTGGTGGGTTCGGGTTGAGGGGTTGTAAAAAGCAAACCCCCAACCCCAAGAGTTACGTAGACAGATTATGCTTAACATGAACCGATGGGTAAGGTTCGAGAGTCGTTGGGGTCCCGGAGGCGTTCGAGTTTTGGATGTTCCTCCTCGCTCGAAAAATCGACAAAGGTTTTGTAGAAGGCGGTGTAGCCAGTTCAATTTCATCCCCGGTTTCTTGATGGATTACGGAAACGAGGAGATGGAGATTGTCAGTTTGTCAGTTTTGTTATCGGATTCGAGGGAACGACGAAGATGGAGGTTGATGAAATCGAGGCTGGTGATTAGATTAAGCCAATAATTAGAAATGGATTTGAAGCGAAGAAGATGTTTAACGGGGAGCCACGAGAGGATGTCTGCTACTATCTCCATAGGAATAAACCCTACCTTTGGTCGCTTCATAGTTAAGTTGGAGAATGAAAGAGGTGAAAAGGTTACTATATATGCTTAAATAAGAAATATTGAGCCATGTGGTTTTGGTATCGGGCCCAAGTTTCTTACACAGCCCATATACCTAAGTTGTTCCTACTATTGGTATCTAACAACTTTATCCGTCTCAAATAACTATAGTTTAAAGTTAATGCGTACATATTGAAGAGATTATTAATTTTAAGGTAGTTAAAACAATTTGACTCCACTATACTTACATTAATTAGAATTAGGTGCATTGGAAAGTTTAATTAGTAATAAACCACAAGGGTACATAAGAAAACGGAAAAATTTCATTTTGGTGCCCTGACGTATAGCTTGATATTAAAATGGTGACCTCAATTTTAACTATTCCCATTTCGGTGACCTGAGATCTGATAAAAAGTTTCACTTTAGTATTTCCCTCTAACTCCATTACTTTTTCCGCCAGTTTTCTTACGTGGCATATTATATCAAGGCAACATATTAGTATAAAATGACCCTTATAATAATTTTGCCTATGAAAACTAATTTTTTCTAGCTTAAAAAGATAATCACTTTGATAATTTTGTCCACTACATAAGAGCAATGAAGTAAATACAACTTATTTTGTTCATTAAATGTGTGGATATGTCATTTATCATGTGCCATGTCAACAAAACTAACGAAAAAAGTAACGGAGTTAGAGGTAAGCATTAAAGTGAAATTTTTTGTCATATCTCAGGTCACCAAAATGGGAATAGTAAAAATTGAGGTCACCAGTTTAATACTACGCTATACGTCAAGGCACCAAAGTGGAAATTTTTCTAAGAAAAATGAGCAATTAATGTTGTATTAAAATTGTAAAGCCGATAAATATTTCGAGACAAGAAGAGGTAGTTAAGCGACGATTATATTGAGATGTAAGGAGTATTTATCATACCTAGTTAGCAAACGGATCTGGATTAGTTTGATTTTCAGGTGAGTCAATTAAGGTGAATTCTTCACCTCAGAGGGGTGACTATCACTTCATAAATCGTATATGGACAAATCCGCACAAGACTTTGCCTTAAACATAATTGTGCTAAATGCCCAGTAACGATCATTTAAACAATATGTAGAAGTTAGAGAGTTTGAATAATGAGATACTTACAAGCATAGGTAAAAACTGAAATCCACTCTTATTATTATGACATACTAATGTATGTGTATATATATGTATGTTATTCATATTCAATACACTTTTCAAGTTTTTATGGCATTCGTACGAAATTGACGAGTGTTAGCGTATTAATATTATTTGCGACCACAAAGAACTCGACACCGTACTCGTGAACACGGACAGAATTAGCAATGCCTACTCCATGTTCATAGAGATCGAGTGTATATCGATACCAGATTTTCCCTTGATGCAATGCCACCTAGCCAAATGTGATACTGTGATACTGGAGGCGGGTCCCTTGCTGCTCATTGTGTTTCCTTATTACTTCTTTTGCAAAGTTTTTATGCATTTCATGCTCTAGGATATTAGTTGGAATTAAGTGGTATTGGTGCATCTGTGGCGGGGGCTGGGCAGAAATAGCAGAGACGAGGGTGAGCACAAGGAGACTGAAGAGGAGGAGACGATTGTCCATTGTTCGGGAGATTTTGTAAGAGATGGAGATACTGCTAGAGACAGAGGAAGGAATGATAATAAGAATTGCTTGTGAATTCAGAATTGATTTCACATGGGTTTTATAGAGGTGGTGATGAAGTAGTGTGGTGCTATATTGGTATCCAATCCAATTAAATGCCAATTTTGGTGTAACATGGTTGGGTTGATCTTGATCTTTTATCTTTATCTTTGTTTTTAGTGATGTGATCATAATTGGGGTGGTTATTGGCTTTATGCCTATCGTATGAGTCATTAACTCATTATGGTTTGTGATCACAATCCAACCGTTGCTGGCGAAGAGTGCCTGGTTAATGGTAAGTTGCTGTCTTTTGTCTTGTCGGCTTTGATTTGTTTCACTTGTTTGATTTATTTGATTTAGTTTGATTGTTTGATTTTGTTAAAAAAATAATGGTCTCCTGTGTTGTCGCTTTAATTTGTTTCATTTTGTTTGATTTAGTTTGATTTGTTTGATTTTGTTAAAAAAATAACAATTGTTCTCTTATTAGGCCACCTGATATATCAGGCGAGTATTGGGCTAATAAAACATAGTACTTTGTAAACAAAAAACAGTACTGGAGTTGTATTAGGTAAAAAAAAAAAAAAAAAAGAAGGTGATATTAGTTTTTGATCGTCAGTACCAATATTTAGCTTACTAGTATCATTTTATATAGTACCAATACATTCGCATGATATAATATTTTGTGAAAGTATAATTGTTTGGTTTGTGAGAATTTGTTTATTTGAGTTGTGGGATTTGTTTGTTAAGTTTGTTTGAGCTGTGTGAATATGTTTGAAATATTTGTTTGAGTTATGGGAAATTTGTGTGATTTACTTTTTGGAAATACGAGAAAGTGTAATTTGATCTAAGTAGAGAAAAATTGGTTAACTTGCACTTCGAGTTATAGGTAAAATTGGCATAAATAACACCAACTTTTACTCGGCTGCGATTCTCAACACGAATTTAAGATGGTTGCAAAATTACCACCAACTTATTTTTCCCATCAATAAAATGACACATGCCTCCCCATCGGTGAGATATCTCCGGTTAAATGACGACATATCATCGTTAGTTATGCTAATCTGTATTATTTTCGTTGAAAATTAATTTATTTTTCCTTTTTCTAAAATCTCTATTACTTATATACCCTCCCAACCTACCTGTTTTGAACATTATCTCTCTCTTAATTCAGTTGCCTCTTTGTTCTGTCGCAAAATTGGGGTTTGAAAAGGGGAAGAATAACTGTCAAAACAAGTAGGTAGAGAGGGTATAAGTAATGGAGCTTTTAAATAAAGGGAAAAAGAATTAATTTCCAACGAAAATAGTACAAATCAGCATAACTAACCACGACATATCATCACTACACCGGAGAGATTTTACCGGCGGGGAGGTACGTGTCATTTAATCGATGGGAAAAAAAAAGTTGGTGCTAATTTTGCAACTGTCCAAAGTTCGTGTTGAAAATCGCATCTGAGTGAAAGTTGGTGTTATTTGTGCCAATTTTGCCTGGTTAATAAAATTTAGTTTATGTTCGAAGTTGCTAACGTTAACTTTAATCAAAATCAATTAGTAAGGTTATTATTGAACTTTTGTATCGAAGTGAAAAATATGAAGGGTCGTTCAGAATCATCAAATATATCAAGAACAAGTTGATTCTTCCCGTGGCTACCGCAAGTGTGGAAGGAGTTTTTTCATCCATGAATTATATCTAGAACAAGCTGCGGAATAATATTAGTGATAAAATGTTGAACGATTGTCTAGTTACTTTTATAGAGAGGGATGCTTTTTTACAGGTTTCCAGTGATGATATCGTCTTGGACAATTGTAATTTTTTTTAATTATTTTTTATTTTCATTTTAGACAATCGATTGTAATTTTGTACGACATGACTTTGTAGTGATGTGCTTTGCTATATATAGGAAAAATTCCATTTTGGTGCCCTAACGTATAGTGTAATATTAAATTGATGACAACAGTTTCAACTATTCCCATTTTGGTGACCTGAGATCTGATAAAAAGTTTCACTTCAGTTCTTACATCTGATTCTGTTACTTTTTCCGTCAGTTTTGCTGACATGGCATATGGTAGAAGACATATTCTCCCATTTAATGAACAAAAGAAGTTGTAGTTACTTTATTTCCCTCACTTAGTGGATAAAATTGTCAAAGTGATTATTGTTTCAAGCTAGAAAATGTTAGTTTTCATATGCAAAATTACTATAACGGTCATTGTAGACTAACTGGTTGTCATAATGTAATATGCCACGTAAGCAAACTGACGGAAAAAGTAACGGAGTCAGAGACAAGTATTAGAGCGAAACTTATTTTCAGATCTCAGGTCACCAAAATGGAAATAGTTAAAAGTGAGGTCACCAGTTTAATATTATACTATACGTCAGGGCACCAAAATGGAATTTTTCCTTATATGTATTATCTAATTTTGAATTTTATTTTAGCACCCCCATTATTAGTTTTTTGGACCCGCCACTGTCTGTAGATGCCATATTGTTTTTAATTAATGCAAATTTTCTTTTCCTGTAAAAAAAAAAAAAGTGAATTATTAGAATTTAGGGGTCAGTGAATGGAATAGTTGATCCTATATAGAAGAAGTAGGGGCGGACGCATGTATGGCTTTATGGGTCAGCTGCACCCTCATTTGTAAAAATTTTGCTTACACCTATGTGAAGTGTTGAACAAACAATAGGTTTGTGCTACCACTTGCACCCTTATTTCTGTTCAATATTTACATTGCACCCCCACATGAGCCAATTATCCTATATAAAATGGTGAAGGTAGGAAAGGTACCAAAAGTCAAAAGTAAATTATAAAATGTCTGTCATTCCACGTGAAAGCAGATCCAATACAAGTACATTTTTCTCTTCCTATAAACTCCTCTTTCTTCCTCTTTAAAGTTGCATATCAGTTTGGATACCAGATTAATTATTCAACACTCCCTTTTTCAATTCCACATTAAACTTCAATCCTTCACCAATATTCCTCATTCAAGAGGCAAAAGCTCATCCTACTACATTCATCTTTGGGCTAAAGTGCGAGACCCAATATGAAAGCTAATTCACAAGAAGTCATTTTGATTTATTATGGAGATTTAGAAATGGCCCCTGCCTTTGACTTCAAATGTAGTTTTGAGACTACTAAAATGGCCTGAATAAAGGGAGAAAAGGGTGGGTTTGCAATTTGTTTTCATTATTAAATCGAAGAGATGGGAGTTTCTCCTTCAACAAATGGATGCTTAAGCAAGATCGATAGTTTGATGTTTGTAAATTAGTGACACTACAAAAAGAAGGCCTTTTAGCAAGAGATATTTTCCCTTGCTAAAAGGCTAAATTCCATTGCTAAGGAGGCTTAGCAAGGAATTTAGCAATGGATTTCGTCCGTTGCTAAAACCCTCGTCGCTAAGCACCTTAGCAACGAATTGTTGCTAAGTTAGCAAGAAATCCGTTGCTAAGCATAGCAACAGAAATTTAAAAAAATCCGTTGCTAAAAAAAAAATAAAAATAGAATGCCATTCAGTATACCTATACTTTGCTAAAACAAGGTATCAAACCTCAAACCTCTTGCTTAACATACAACGCTTCCACCACTAGTCCAAGTTTACATTAACAAGAATAGTTGCAATACAGGGTCCGTTTGGCTAATCTTCTTCCAGCTTCTACTTCTTCTCCCATTTTTCTTCCTCACCACCCCTTAATTCTCCACCACCTCCTCCATTTTTGACTTATAAGAAGCTAAAATAGGGGTAGAAGTAGAAGCTCCAATTTGTAGCTTTTACTTTTACCCCTATTTTAACTTCTTATAAGTCAAAAGTGGTAGAGGTGCTGGTGGAATAGAGGGTGGTGGAGAAGGAATGTGAGAAGAAAAGTACTAGTTATGAGAAACTTGGCCAAACGGGCCTGTAATATACTTATGGAGCTTTTATCTGAACATTTAGCAACGGAAATAATAATAGCAATGGAAAAAGGAAATTCCCTTGCTAACTTAGTAACTGAAATATAAAATCTGTTGCTAAGAGTTTTTAAAAAAAATTAAATTTTGTTAGGAACGGAAATGGTAAAGTCCGTTGTTAAGTTGATAAGGAGTTGGAGAATGAAAGAGGTGAAAGGGTTACTATGCTTAAATAAGAAATATTGAGCCATGTGGTTTTGGTATCGGGCCCAAGTTTCTTACACAGCCCATATACCTAAGCTGTTCCTACTATTCGTATCTGTCTCAAAATAACTATCATTTAACGTTAATGCGTACATATTGAAGAGATTATTAATTTTAGGAAAATTTTCACTGAGTTATACTGAGGTTTGGCAAAAATAAACCTAGGTATATCAAGGTTTGGTTAAATACAATGACGTATACCAATTTTGAAAATAATTTCACTGAGGTATACTACGGCAATATTACGGTGACCGGGTAATGACGTGGCACCTAAATACAGATCTCATAAATAACTATCACGATACAGAGACATAAATATTTATATAACTTAATGAAAATCACCTAAGTTTTTTCTTTTTTTTTTTTTTTTCTTTTCACACATAATTCAAACTTACCTTAATGAAAAGGCACCCAATTTTGTTAATTTTTTATTTATTTATTTTTATAATTTTATAAACTCCTTCTAAAACATAATACAAGGGGTGTAATGGTCATTTCGTCACTTCGGTCACCAGAATGAAGTGTAACACCATGGTTTCATTTTTGGTATACCTCATAATATTTAATCAAACCTCAGTATATCTAGGTGTATTTTTGCCAAACCTCAGTATACCTCAGTGAAATTTTTCCTTAATTTTAGGGTACTTAAAATAATTTGACTCCACTACACTTACATTAATTAGAATTAGGTGCATTGGAAAGTTTAATTAGTAAGAAACCACAATGGTACATCAGAAAAATGAGCAATTAATGTTGTATTAGAATTGTAAAGAGGACAAATATTTCGAGACAAGAAAAGATAGTTAAGAGACAATTATTTTGAGATGTAAGGAGTAGTTATCATACCTAGCAAACGGATCTGGATTAGTTTGATTTTCAAGTGAGTCAATTAAGGTGAATTCTTCGCCTCAGAGGGGTGACTATCAATTCGTAAATTGTATATGGACAAATTCGTGCAAGACTTTGCCCTAAATATAATTGTGCTAAATGCCCAACAACGATCATTTAAACAATATGTAGAAGTTAGAGAGTTTGAATAATGAGATACTTAAAAGCATTGGTACACGTTGAAATCCACCCTTATTATTATGACATACTAATGTATGTATATATGTATGTTATTCATATTTCATACATTTTCAAGTTTTTATGACACTCGTACGAAATGCACGATTGTCAGCGTATTAACATTATTGGCGACCATAAAGAACTCGACACCGTAATTGCGAACAGGGGCAGAATTAGCAATGCCTCTATGATCATAGAGCTCTAGTATAAATCGATACCAGTTTTTCCCTTCATGCAATGCCACCCAGCCATTTACGATACGGTGAAACTGGAGGCGGGTCCCTTCCTTTTCATTGTGTTTCCTTATTGCTTCTTTTGCAAAGTTTACCAGGAAGACATCCTGTAGGTTTTCAGTTGGAATTACATCGAAATCCTGTGGCTGGGCAGAGATAGCAGAGACGAGGGTGAGCGCAAGGAGATTGAAGAGGAGGAGACGACTGTCCATTGTTCGGGAGATTTTGCAAGAGATGGAGATACTACTAGCTAGAGACAGAGGAAGGAATGATGATAAGAATTGTTTGTGAATTCAGAATTGATTTCACCTGGGTGTTATAGAGGTGGTGATGAAGTAGTGTGGTGCTATACTGGGATCCAATCCAATTAAATGCCAACTTCGGTGTAACATTGTTGGGTTGATCTTGATCTTTATCTTTGTTTTTAGTGATTTGATCACATTTATTGGCCGTATCCATGTATGAGTCATTAACTCATTATGGTTTGTGAAATCAGAAATTAGTTAATTGATTTCAAATTACACTTTCTCGATCTGCAATCTTCTCGTCGGGCGTTGGCCGACGACCCTGGTGAGTCGGTGACGACTGGTCAACCGCAACCGTTGCTGCCGATTCTATGAAGTGGTGCTGGCGTGGCGTGCGTGCTGCTGCTGCCGTATACCGAGCTCGAGCCCCGAGGAGTTCTTGTGTTGCTAAGTTGCCTTGCTGCGGTGCTGCCTGAGCCTGAGTGAGTGCCTGGTACGGTGAATGGTAAGTTGTTGTCTCTTGTCTTATCGGCTTTGATTTGTTTGATTTATTTGTTTTTGTTTGATTTAGTTTGATTGTTTTTTTTTTTAAATAATGGTCTCCTGTGTTGCCGCTTTGATTTGTTTCATTTTGTTTGATTTAGTTTCAATTGTTTGATTTGTTTGATTTTGTTAAAAAAAAAAATAATTGTTTGGTATGTGAGAATTTGTTTATTTGAGTTGTGGGATTTGTTTGTTAAGTTTGTTTGATTTATTTGTTTGAGTTGTGTGAATTTGTTTGAACTGTTTGTTTGAGTTATGGGAAATTTGTGTGATTTAGCTTTTGGAAATATGAGAAAGTGTAATTTGATCTAAGTAGAGAAAAATTGGTTAACTTGTAGTCTTGCACTTCGAGTTATAGGTAAAATTGGCATAAATAACACCAATTTTCACTCGGCTGCGATTTTCAACACAAATTTTAGACGGTTGCAAAATTAGCACCAACTTATTTTTCCCATCAATTAATTGACACGTGCCTCCCCATCGGTGAGATCTCTCCGGTAAAATGACGATATGTCATCGTTAATTATGCTGATCTGTATTATTTTCGTTGAGAATTAAGTTATTTTTCCTTTTTTTAAAAGCTCTATTACTTATGCCCTCCCGACCTACCTGTTTTGAACGTTATCTCTCTCTCTCAACTCGGTTGTCTCTCTGTTCTGTCGCAAAATTAGGGTTTGAAAATGAAAAGAATAACTGTCAAAACAAGTAGGTAGGGAGGGTATAAGTAATGGAGCTTTTAAAGAAAGGAAAAAAGAATTAATTTCCAAAGAAAATAATACAGATCGGCATAACTAACCACGACATGTCATCACTTCACAGGAGTGATTTTACCGGCGGGGAGGCACGTGTCATTTAAATGATGGGAAAAAAAATTGGTGCTAATTTTGCAACCGTCTAAAGTTCTTGTTAAAAATCGTCGTAGGTGAGTGAAAATTGGTGTTATTTATGCCAATTTTGCCTTATTAATAAAATTTAGTTTATGTTCCAAATTGCTAATGTTAACTTTAATCAAAATCAATTAGTAATGTTATTATTGAACTTTGGTATAGAAGTGAAGAATATGGAATGTCATTCAGAATCATCAAATATATCAAGAACAAGTTGATTCTTTTCGTGGCTACCGCAAGTATGGAAAGAGTTCTTTCATCCATGAATTATTTCTAGAACAAGCTGCGGAATAGTATTGGTGATAAAATGTTGAATGATTGTCTAGTTACTTTTATAGAGAGGGATGTTTTTTTACAAGTTTCCGATGATGATGTAATTGATCGTTTTCAAAAAATGAGGCATCGTCGAGGACAATTGTAATTTTTTTTAATTATTTTGTATTTTCATTTTAAACAATCGATTGTAATTTTGTACGGCATGACTTTGTAGTGATGTGCTTTGTTATATGTGTTATCAAATTTTGAATTTTATTTTGGCACCCCCATTATTAGTTTACTGGATCCGCCACTGTCTGTAGATGCCATATGGTTTTTCATTAATGCAAATTTTCTTTTCCCTTCAAAAAAAAAAAAAAAGTGAATTATTAGATTTTAGGGGTCAGTGAATGGAAAAGTTGATCCTATATAGAAGTAGGGTCGGACGCATGTATGACTTTATGGGTCAGCTGCACCTCATTTGTGAAAATTTTGCTTACACCTATGTGAAGTGTTGAAGAAACAATAGATTTGTGCTACCACTTGCACCCTTATTTCTGTTCAATATTTACATTGCACCCCCACATGAGGCAATTATCCTATATAAAATGCTGAAGGTGAAATAGGAAAGGTACCAAAAGTCAAAAGTAAACTATAAAATGTCTGTCATTCCACGTGAAAGCAGATCCAAATATCCAATACAAGTACTTTCTTTTTCTTTCTATAAACTCCTATTTCTTCCTCTTTAAAGTTGCATATCAGTTTGGATACAAGATTAATTATTCAACACTCCCATTTTTCAATTCCACATTAAACTTCAATCCTTCACCAATCTTCCTTATTCAAGAGGCAAAAGCTCATCCTACTACATTCATCTTTGGGCTAAAGTGCGAGACCCAATAAGAAAGCTAATTCACAAGAAGTCATTCTGATTTATTATTCAGAATCAGAAATGGCCCCTGCCTTTGCCTTCAAATGTAGTTTTGAGACTACTAAAATGGCCTGAATAAAGGGAGAAAATGGTGGGTTTGCAATTTGTTTTC
>BSSO01004480.1:0-14483 GCA_030267885.1 Mesembryanthemum crystallinum | reverse complement strand
GGAAAGTCCCCAGCCAATGGAGGCCCTCCTGTGTGGATGGTGATAGGTGGCGGAGGGGGTGAATGAAGGAGAGAGAGAACAAGGTATATGAGTGAGGGAGAGAGAGATAGGTTGTGGTCGCTGGAGGGTTAGAAGGCGGCTTGGGGGAAGCAGTGGCTAGTTAGGTGGCATGGTGGTGGCCGGAGGGGAGACGAAAAATATGCAACTTTAATTTGATTTTTCTTTGTTTTTTTTTTCCAAAAAAAATATAATAGTAAAAAATTAATGGTTGGGGGCCACCTAAACCTTGACCCATTTGGCTTGCACCGAGCTCCAAATCCCCTATTTTGGCTTAATCGAGTCTACGGTCTTAAACAAGTCCCCATTTATGAACATGGAAAAAAGTGTTCTAGCAAGCAATTTGCAAATCCTATATATTTTAGGGCTGTAAACGAGCCGAGACAAACCGAGTATCGGTGTGCTCGTACTTGGCTTGTTTATTAAACGAGTATCAAGTTGGTGCTCGTGCTCGTCTCGTTTATTATCGAGCGAGTTTTGGCGGAGTTTGCTCGCGAGTTGCTCTTGAGTACATCTTNTTTTTTTTTTTCCTTCTTTGGAGTATTTGGGTACTTAAACGAGTAATGTGGAGTTTGTACTCGGCTTGTTTATTAAACGAGTATCAAATGGGTGCTCGTGCTCGGCTCATTTATTATCGAACGAGTTTTGACCGAGTATGCTCGCAAGCCGCTCATGAGTGTATCGGCTCGTTTACGGCCCTAATATTCTAAGAGATAACGCAGATATCATCCCATTCTCTAAATTATTCACATCTCAAGGACGTAAATTCTATAATGTCATGATCAAAATTGAATAAACAGATGAGAAATTTGGCTCAGTTGGAAACAAAAACAATTAACATCATAGTAGAACAATAGAACTTTATGCGCAAAATTTTAATAAACATACAAAATTGCATGACAGTTCACTGAAGGCTATTCACATCAGTATCTCTGTATTTCCCCCCCTAGAATGCACTAATGGTTCCCAGGGTTGGCTCTGGGTTCAAAAATTTGGACAAGTTCCCAGACGTGATTGGTATTATGAGACATGTATCCGGATCCAGATCTATTGGGTCTATGATAAACGGGATCTGGTTCTCTATTATTTGGCCATTTTGAGGTACTCAATGTAAAAAAGTATGAACTTTCAATACTACTGTTCATGTGCATTTTATATAACGTAGTAGTGAATTTTAAATAGGGGCAAATGAGTCTATCGTACTACCTTTAATGTGCCAAGTGTAAAATGACCAGTTAGTAGATAATAGAGAGTAAATTGTTTGTCAGCAATTCAATGTTGTGGCATAATCTTATTTTCTTGTAGACTACTTTAAATCACCATTTATATGTTTTCTTCTTGGTAATAAATAAGGAAATTGTATTGCCAAGTCAAGAACATAAGTTCCAATATTCATAAGGAGTCAGACACCTTCTGGGAAGGGTTCTCACAGGCCTAAGAACCAGAGTAACTAGTTACCAACTGCTTCTCTATATCATCTGTAGGCTTAATTTTTGCTATAAGCCTATAGAAAAATCTTAAATTTAGTAGCAAGCAGCTGAAGATATCCTTAGAATCTCTGGTTCATTTCAGGAACAACTTCTATTTTCTTCTTGCCAAGCAGAAAATAGCAGCAGCCACCCCTTCAAAGGCCATAAATCTCTGTATTCTCCTTGTATACATTTTGCCACCCGTATTTTTATGCGTGGTAATCTTTGTGTAATTGTCACCGCCAGGGTCAGGTGCCGGTCACGATCGGGGTAACGGTCACGATGTTGTGGAAGTGGGCTGATACGGGTGTAGCATATCGGGTCGCGGTCATTGTGGCTTGTTGTTTTGGCATCAGCCATATCAGCTGTATCGGCCATTTATCAATTGTATCAGCCATTTAACGGCTATTTATCAACTATATCAAACAACCCTTTATGTACCGCCATTTCGTCTAGTGGCAACCTCAAAAACCGAAATGTAATGACAGATACGTAACATATTGGCCGATATTTGATGCCATACTCAATGCTTTCTCTTTGTATCGATCACAAATTCAACCTCTTTTGAATAAATTTGCCACCACAAGCCTACTTTCATAATATCACCACTATTCAGTCGTTATTAAATTTCCCTGAGCGTCTGCAATTGTCATGTAGCAGAAATTCTAGAAACTAGGAGAACAGATCACAGAATAGACAGATTACCCACTGCTGCTGGCTAAGTATCTTGCTATTATGACCTGTATAGTTATTATTAAAAGGAACTTTTTTGCTTGTTTGACAAACATGGAAACGGTTTCGAGACTTATTCGATAGTAATTGTACCTTTTTAGTAGTGTCACTCTGGCAATTTAACTGAGCTGTGGTTAAAGTGACTTTTATTTTTCTAATACTTTTCCCTTATCCCTTTATGCATCTCTCTTTCAAATGGTAACCCTTGTCTCTTGTCGGGACTTGTTATATTTGATGCAGAAAGATGTCATGGAGATGTATGATCTTTACGAGAATGATAACTTTCCTTCCTGCAATTCATGTGGTTTTCGAGGAGGACGGCCAGATGTATTCAATATTCTCGTTAATGAACCTGAAGTGACTGAAAAAGAGAAAAGTACTGAGTTGCATAAATTTGACCTGCGTACAAGAGGAAAGGTTAGAAATTAAACATCACCTGTTCTTCTTCTCGGAAAGTTTCCAAAAGTGATAGAATTGGCTATTAAGTTTGTTTTTAGCACAGGACATTACTCATACTGTGGAACAATTTGGAAGTTCTACCTTTTTCTTTATCATTATTTTCTACACATATTTATCACCTTTAATTTTGTTATGTTTCTTGAAGAAGTACGGGAAGAGTTTTTTTTTTTTATTGTATAATGTCCGGGAATAGAAATGCTACCAATATAACTATTCTTAAACTTTGGGACACCAAGTGAGAGAACACAAATGTCAAGCACGCATTTTGTTACTACATCAATTATTGGCTCTCAATGTTTTTTTTTTTCTTTAGTATACTTCAATTCTCAATGAACCTAATGACGCGTCCAACTTGATGGAAACTTTAAAGCTTGAATGTTATTTTCTAAAATGAGACGTTTTTACAGAGATCAGGGCTACTAAAGTGAGGTTATTGAAAATATGGGTACCCATTTTGCAATTATGCCAAACCTCCAGTATCCATTTTGAATACTTTTCTAAGTTTATAATAGATTAACTAAAATATTTGTGAATTTGGAATCGATCCAAATTCATGACATTTCATGAAGCCCCAAAATCGGTGAAATTCAAATGAGATCCTCAACCTTGTGCTTTTGAAACTTCTCTCTTTGTCGTTCCCCTAGTTTCCAAATCCCAACAATTCAATAGAAAGAACCATCATGCTAGGCATCAAGCAGTGGAGGCCTTCATCTCAAGTGAGATTAATAATTTCAAAAAAAAAATTCCCAAACACAACCTTTGTGAATTCTCCAGTTAATTTCCTCTGTTCTTTTTTTTTTTTTTTTCCATGAAAATGCGTTTTAAACATCTTCAAAATGTTGTAGAGTGTTGCGCCTCCAATCAAGGCCAAGCAGATTGGTTAAGAACTATAAAATGCTATCAAATTAGTGAAGTCATCCTAATAAATCTTTTATGAAATAATCTGAGCTTTGCTTGCATTTCTTTCTTCTGAGCTTATATTATCGCACATCCTCCATAAAAACTATGAGAGCTTGTTTCATGATTGCGTTATCTCGCTTCAAATTAATTCCTGTAGGGGAAAATGGACTGGAATTGTCTACCAAGGTGTCTTCAGGTTCTATGTGTCATTGAGCAAGCTTAAATGCTTGTTTGTAGTCGTTTTCTTGTTGATATTACATTTATTTCCCAACAGAATCTTCATTCAACGAGACTCTAGCTCCCTTCACATGCACACTCATAAAGTTGAGTAAATAATCTGATTTTTGAGGATTACTAGCAGTTTTGGCTTTAAAAAAATGATTTATTTTTATTTTTTTCATTTCAAATGTAATTCGTGAACTGTAGTTTCATGCCTATTTGTTGAGTCTTTTCTGTGACAGTGGTATCTTTTCAAAATTCTAATGTGGATAATTTTCTTCTAGCTTTACAGTGGTGTCTTTTTCTTCTCATACAGGCATAATCTTTTTAAGATGTATTTGTGAAGTAATTGTTTCTTGTGTTGACAGTGTAAGATAAATTCTCTTGCAGGAGTGTCCAGCTGCTTTTGTGTTTTTTAAAACCCGCTATGCTGCAGCTTGTGCTGCACAGGCACTTCAATCATCAAATCCAATGATGTGGGTGACGCATTTGGCCCCAGAGCCATCTGATGTATATTGGCCAAACCTTGCTATTCCATATAAACAGTTCTGGATGCGAAAGACAGCAACACTTGTGGCTACTGCAGCTTTCTTGGTTTTCTTTATAGCCCCTGTCACCCTTGTGCAAAGTTTGGCAAACTTAACCCAGCTCCAGCAAATGTTTCCTTTCTTGAGAGGACTGCTAAAGAAGTAAGTAAGATAATGCCATCTTTGATACAGTAAAAGAAAAAGTGTATTTCACAGATGGTGTGAAGAAAGGGATCCAAGTGGAAAAGAGGAAGAAAGAGTAACAAAAATATAGCATCCACATAGTGACAGAAACAAGTCTATCTAGAGATGATAAACTGATTGAAGAATGGTTACTGGAGAAGAAAAATAACAAAGTATGAGTAAATAAAAATTTTGCATTCAGGATAAGTAAAAGAAAATTTAAGCATCACATTGGATTTTATCTGCTAGTATACAACTATCACATAGACAATCCACATGTGCTAGTGCCTGAATTATCATCAGAAATATCAGAGAATCTAGTGCATCGTCAACAAAAGTGGACATATTTCTTGTCCAGCACCCCTTATTGGTAACAAACACTAATGGATGTGCTCGAAAAATGCAACCTTCTTTCATGTGTAGGATATCAGTAGAGGAAAGCACTAAATGAGAGTTCCATGGTATTATCTCATCCACTAGGCTGTATACAGCTTTTTCCAGCAACATTTGCTGGACCTGAGGGCATGTGGCACCGATCAAAGATTCCAATTATCATCATTTGGGTATTTATCCTCCCTTTACAGGACACAAAAAAATCATTGAAATTTGAACAAATCATTGATGCCTTCTTTGTAAGAATGGAAGGAGTGCCTTCTATATTTCATTGCTGCATCTCTATTGCAATGGATTTTTCATAGTCCTGTTAGAGTTTCTGAACCACTTCAACTCATCTCATTCAATGGAGTGTTATCGTTCCTCACATCACCTCTTCTTATAATCATCTGCTCTCTTGATCAAAAGTCAAACTTCTGAAATTGAAGTTTGAAGATATCTTGTTTCCTTTTCATCCTTGTGTGGATGTTTGAGTTGGTATCTCTACAAGGTTGGGGAGTAAGGCTTTGTAGAGGGGTTTCGGAGATGGGATGAGATTTATGTGTCCCACTTGCAGTTTTTGGATCTCACTATCTTGTTCTGATGTGATGATATGGAGAAGTTTCTGAATGTCCTAAACTGCTCCATATATATGAGATTTTCTCTACCCTTACATTCAATGTATGCAAGTCTAGTGTCACTGTATCATTGTGGAGGCCGTTCCTCTTGCTAGGTTTTCCGCTTTTGGCTAGTTGCACTATCTCGGATCTTCGTCTAACTTATTTATGCGGTTCCTTCAAGGGCTACCTAGCCCTCTAGGAAAAAGTCCTAGGTAAATAGTGGACTTGTCCTTGGAAAATAACACTTACTCACACCTTCCAAAACCCTTGAAGTTTGTCACATAACTTCTTAAAAATATTTGGCAACAGTTTCTTGTATCAAAAATTACCAAAAGGATGAAAATAGATAGATTGGAACTCTAGCATATTAAAATCTCTTTTACTGCACACTCCTTGGAAAAAATGAAATTAATGTCAGCTCTCTGTTCTCTGTTTCCTCTTCTATTCCACATAGTAGTGTTGATGGTCTGGAAGCTCACTGTTAGTCATCTTCTTATATCGGAGTTAGGTTTAGAACATGCCAGATTTCCTAACGTGGAGCATAGTGTTGCCATGTGGGGATTTTGTGGAGCTAGCTGCATAATTTGATGACTGTTTATTAAAGTGATAGTTGGTACCAGAAAGTCAGACATCACTTGGCAAAGTGAAGATTTCCAATCCTAATGACGGTTGCCAACTTACCGGTGCTTAGAGGAGGAGAAGTGTTTTTAGCGAGTATGAGTGTGATTCTGCGGAGTTGAATCTTGAATCTGGAAATTATTATTGTTGTTGAAGCACTTATTTCACAAAATGAATTCTGCATTATTCATGCTGAATCAGTGTCTTCTGAATTCATTGTGCAATCTACTGCGTTTCTGTGGACAGAACAGTTGTTTATTTGTTTTCTTGTCAATTTATATATTTGTGTTTTGATTTATTAGTATTAACTTTCTTACTATTTTCAATTGAACTTGAAATTTATTGCAAATGGTTGGGTGTCCCTAATGGGGCACCTATAGGTACCCTTTAAGTTAGTAGTAGTGGGTAATTTAAATCTTTCTTCTTTGAACAACAAAATTTGTTTTTACTTATTATAGGTGTCTCATTAGGGGCACCTCACCACATGCCTTCATTTATCGCATTGAAGGAAAGCTGATATTTTGTTGTTTTCTGCTACTGCACCCTTTTTTATAATCGAAGATTTGTTGATAATTTCTGACAAGAAAAAGAGAGAGGAGACTGCATGAGCTTGTAGTTTTGAAATGTAAATAGACGTATATAGTGTCCTCCCTCATTACTTTGGTTGTTCCATATTGACAGGAAGTACATGAATGAGCTGGTAACGGGGTACCTACCTAGTGTCATATTGGTATTGTTTTTTTATAGTGTTCCACCATTGATGATACTATTTTCAACTATTGAGGGGTCAATCTCTCGGAGTGGGAGGAAAAAAGGCGCCTGCTGCAAAGTCTTGTTTTTCACTATATGGAATGTTTTCTTTGTGAATATTGCATCTGGAACAGTGCTCAACAAGTTGGATGTCTTTTCCCGGCCGAAGAATATACCCCTACAACTGGCAACAGGAGCAGTGCCTGCAGCAGTAAGACTCTTCGCTGTTTGTTTTTTCATTAATAATATTATCCTGCACTTACTCTTTTTCTTCTATGTGTATGTTGTTGCTTTTAATGTTCCCTTCATCTTGAAAGGAGTGTCATGTTTCCAAAATCTGTTTTTTAGAATGAAATTCTTTAAAAGAAATTAAAGGTATTCAAAGGAGGATGTCATCTGAAAGTCATGCACAAGACGTTTATATGATACTAGGAAATTGATATTTATCTTTGGATGATTATTAGTGATATCTTTCTGGAATGGAGAACATGGCATCCTTTTTCCTTGCCATTTTTGGGGGAGGATGGATGTTGTAGGTTGTGCAATTGTGTTTTCACCTTCATGTTTGATAGCCCTGTTGTACTTTGTAATATCGCCTAGATATGGTGTGCAATTTAAGATTATCAAGTGAATAACGTAGTTTGGAAGGCATTTTCTGGTATCGATGATGGGGGTGAGGTGACGAAAGGGTTGGTCATGGTGATTACTCTCCTTAGAATGGGCTTTGGCAGGATCCTCATGTTAGTCATAATCATCTACTACAAGTTTGTCATAAGTACATTTGTTTCATGAAATTGATTTCTATCTGTCATGCATATTCTATAAGATCAATTAATGTATGAATTCATCGTGTCTTTTATATTTGCACGTTATCTGTTTTCAGGAATCACTCTTATCTATTTTGCAATTTAAATTCTGCAGGTTAAATTTTTTATGACATATGTATTGACATCAGGGTGGACAAGTTTGGCGTGTGAAGTTGTGCAACTTTATCCTCTCGTGTGGAACTTTATTCATAAGTTCATTCTTAGAAAGAAGAGTGATCCATTTGATAAAGGCTTTACTTTTCCATATCACAGTGAAATTCCAAGAGTTCTTTTATTTGGGCTCCTCGGTTTGAATTTTGCTATCTTGGCGCCTTTGATTTTGCCACTGTTGCTGATTTATTTCTGTCTTGCTTATCTTGTGTACCGGAATCAGGTGCGTCTTCTTTTTGTTAACTCATCATCTTTATCTCCTGTGGAATTAAGATTTGAATTGACTTTGAAGAAGCCTAATTGTTTGTTCTTATGATGCAATAGACACGTGCTCTTTTTTATTGCCACAATTCTAGTTCCTTGTTATAGTTTCCTTTAACTTCCTTCTAATTTATAAAACAAGGGATAACAATAGGTGGTGTTCACTTGGATGTAATGATAATGACAATGTAATGCAAAGTTTGTAGTTATAGACATGCTCATGACTATTCTTAGAATATGCAGTTGTTAAGTTGGCTGTAAACATCATTACTGCTAGTCATGTAATGATGATTACATTGGTTGTACTAGAGTAATTATGATTACATAGATTGATGTAAACAATTAAACCTCTCTCAATCACTTCCCTCCATTCGCTTTTTTCCATCTCTACCTCCACTTCCTAAATGATACATTACATTGTAATTAAAATTACATCCAAGTAAACAAGATCTAAGCCTTGTGTAGGGGAAAAGAAATATAATATAAATACATCACATCACAATATAAGCATTGTATGATGTGTTTCTGATGACTGCATTTGTGGTATCCACCTATTGACATATAGTTTTGATTAAAATTTAAAGATAACAGGATTCTTTGCAAAAGGGAACTGAATTTTCCACGGAAGCTATTGTATTTTTCCACAGAAATTTATTTATTGAGCCAAAAGTACCCCCGAGTCCCCAAGCTGAGCATATGTGTTGATCAAGATTCAAGCAAATAGCGGGTGGCCCACTAACATTTGATTCTAATTAAAAACATATATGCTTTTTTTTTTGTTTGATTTTTTTAATAATCCCTCATCAAAACTATGTTAGGTTTTAAATAAACACTCCCTCCGTCCCCATAAAGCTTGTGCCATTACCATTTTGGGCCATCCTCATAAAAGTTGTACATTTTCTTATTTAGACATAGATTTCCACAAAATGGTCCACATTTCCCTTCAACTATTTTCTTCTTATAAATCTGATTTTTATTGTCCTTAAACACAAACACATTTAATTAAATCTAAATAATTTTATTTTAGACCAAATGTGTCTCATTTTATTAAATCTGTGTTAATTAGTGATGATTTGTAATGAATTAGGAGTAATTAAACAAAACTGGATCTGCTTATGCTCATTAGTTTGTAACTAACCAATTTTAATTAAAAAAAGAGGCCTAATTAGCAGCGAAATTGAGCAAAATTAATCTCTCCTCCCGCACCCTCAAACAGCTCCCCTAAATCTCCTCCCCTCCACCCACCGCCCTGCCGGCCAACCACCACCACCATGCCCATTTAATGGCGCCACTCGTCCTCCCCCCACCATCACCATGTCTATTCTCAATCCTTCACCACTCCACCGCAAGCATGTCTTCGTCTAGTATCTGGCCACCAGCGTCAGCCCACGAGCACCACCATCTGCCATGTGGTTGCCAAGATGAGAATCCGCCATAGATTAATTCGCACAACCACCACTCGCCCAGCTCTAAAACAATCGCCACATCTGGGTTTGACATATGAGTGGTGGCGGATGAGGCAACGTGGTGGTTGTGTGGTTGGTGGATTGAGGAAGTGTGAGGTTGAGAGGAGGAAAGAGAAAGGATGACTCTGATTTTGAACCAAAATCCAAACCCACAATCTCCAAGAAACTTGATTTCGACAATAATAATGAATCTATTGAGTTTGAGTTTGGAGACTTAGATTCAACACAACGACAAGGTGATGATGGTTTTGACTTCTTCGAAGAGGAAGAGTCAGAAGAGAGAAAGCAAGAGTTGGGGCGCAAGCGTATCCAGGATCTTTTTGCCCACCGCAAAAGGGTCCAACTGAATGTTTAGCAGATTGTGGAGTGAAGAAGAGGAGTTTGCGATCCTAAATGGGATATTGGATGCAGGGAAGTTGCCCAACTCTGTGAGTGTGTGTGCGTGCGCGCGCGAACTATATGAACTAATATCAAATGCTGAAGAAGAAAAAGTTGTTAGAGAAAAGATAGGAACAAAGACCTACCTGAAAAGACGCCAACTACGGTTAGTGTAGCACAAATGAGACAGTACAGGCAAAGAGGGGAAGAAGGGAAAAATAAAATAAAAAAAAAAATTGTTAAATATCTTAGATATTTCACTTCTTTGGGGCATTTTTGTCTCATTGAGTTTTCCTTTCGAAGCGTACAAAAGCTTCCACGGAAAAATCAGCCCCCTTGGCAAATTAATTCCCGTATTGCCACAACATAGGTAGCTGTTGTCTAGAATTAATATAATTGTATTAGTTCATGGAGTTCATTTTAATTGAATATATATTGACTTCAAGTGTAAATCTGAATTTGTAGGCTATAGAGTAATCTTGAATAAGTTGAAGCTTCTGAATAAAACAACTGCAGAGCCTTGTAACAAAAGTCAGTTTTTTTAATTTAAAATTTAAGTTGATCTTACTGCCTATCAGTATCTGCATTGTCTTCCTCATCTGCGGCACATATAATGCATTTGAGTGGTAACGTTGTCAACCCTCAGCCTATATTTGCATTACAGTTTTCCTGTGCACAATGTTTCAGCTTCTGAATGTTTATATCACGGAGTACGATAGCGGGGGTAAATATTGGCCAATTGTCCACAACACAACAGTGTTCTCTTTGGTGCTGGCACAAATTTTAGCTATGGGCGTCTTTGTGATGAAGAAATCGACAGTTTGTCTGGGCTTTACTATACCATTGACCATATGTACGCTTCTATTCAATGAATACTGCAGGCGGAGATTTCTGCCAGTGTTTCGGAAAATTGCTTCTGAGGTAACATACGGAACATATCTGGCCCAACCTTTTCCTACACTAATGTGAAAATAGCAGGGAAGGAAAGAACTGGTTTTAATGAATAGCTTGATTGCAGGTCCTTGTGGATTTGGATCAGCAGGATGAGCTGAATGGGAGATTGGAGGAGATACATCAACAGCTCCAATCTGCTTATTGTCAGTTTGAATCGCTTGCTTTTGGTGCCTCCAGAAGAAGATTACCATACTTTTCGGACGATGATGACTGCTTAAGGCATACGCAGGAACTCAAGCCTGGTTTGTTTTGTCCCCTCCTTTTTTTCCCCTTTATTTCCCGATGCTAACTTTCTTTAAATCTTGACAAAGCGGTTTGCCCTTTGTGATTCTGTTGCAGAAAGTGAATTTAGTCAAGAAATTACTGCAGATGAGTCTGGTGAAGTAAAAAGGACATTTCCTACGAATCATGATTCAGAAAAAGAACCCAAGTCAGCGTAGATATTGATGATAGATGTATACAATTTTTGTTTTTTCATGTATCTTCCAAAACTGTATATTTGTGCGTGCTGGCACTAGTGCTTGGCAATGGTAATATAGGCTTGTACAGGCGACTTGTGACACTACACAAGGTTAAAGCAATAGAATTTTTTTTTTTTTTGTTCTTGTGCATTGTTCACTATGTAAAAATTTTGAGCTGCTCCAAGGAATTTATGACCTGGATGAGCAACGGAAAAGCAGAGAGAATAGACGTGTTCAATATTTGGTGGAATTGAAAGTTATATCCTTTCCAAGGGAGTACTATTCTTGTTCTTTTCGCTATAGTAGATAGTGAAACATTGAAATTATGATTTGTGCTATAAAACTTGTAATGTTGGGCTGTAAGTAACCAGTTTTTACTGTAACAAGATTTTTACTATTTGTTTCATTCTCCAACTTTCTTGTATCTGTTAACTCTTGTTTCTGATTTCAGTTATACTTAATATTGAACGAAACTGGTGAACACAAGTATATAATCACTAAGCACATCTGTTCTGGGTTGGGTTGGGTTGGATGGCGAGGAGGTGGACAGGGCAGGAGCTACTAGTATGAAGTATTTGTTCTCAACCATGTGTTGCACCGTATTAGCTCCTTCAACCACATCTGCACATCTGTGGAAACAATAGACCATTGGGCCATAATAAAAGAAACTGCTAGGTGCCCTAGTTCATCTTGTTTCATCAACACCTTGTATCCATCTTTGTTAATGTGGTCTTTGCTAATTTCATAGGCAGTTACCATACAATGATTTGCCCCTTGTAATTTCTTTAATTTCATCAGCACATTGTGTTTTTTTTGATATAATTGCTGGATGATGGAGTCTTGTTTGCTTCCATTGGTGAGGGCTTGGGGAAGGGGGTGGAGGGCTGGTGGTGGGAGATGGTGGCCGGGATGCAGTCAGGAGAGAGAGAGAGAGGGAGAGAGAGAGAGAGAGTGAAAAGGGGAAGAAAAGTGTTGGAAGTAATTTGGGAAGTTAATTTATATAGTAATTATGTATTTGCATTTAGCAATTTAATTTGGATAAACTCTTGGATGAAGGTCGACAGACATAAGCAAATGGAAGATTTTAATGAAAATAAACTAGGCGCATTGTCTAACTTGCATATAAACTTACAACACAAAGTCTTGCATAACTTGGTCAATACGATAGAAGAAATGAGAGTCACTGCGAGAGTCATCTCACTGAATGTGAGTCAATTCTCTAAAGCGCAAGAGTCATGTCCAAGAAATTGGTGCACTACGATGTATCATTTCCACGCAACATCTACTTAGAATCATGCAAATAAACACACCAAAGTCTGATTTCATCAATAAGACACCCATATAAGCAAGGGCTTTATTTAATCTTGATATGCTTAATTTGATCGTTTGACCTAATTGCAATTTAAAGCCTTTGTTTTTGGACATGAATGCATTCGATAGCACAAAATCTCAGCCTTTAATTGAACTCATACTGCAAGATGGCCGTTACTTATCAATCTCTGCAAAAGAACTTGGGCAATGCCTTGGGCTCTTTGCCTTTGGGAAATGACAACAATGTCACAGGTATTTTTCTCCAAGACGAATCATCTGCTTCAAGTATCTTCTAGATCAAAAGATCAGAACCTCATTTCAATGTATACGCTTCTTAAACTATTAGTATTAATTTTGAGGTGTGTACAAATATATTGTAGTTGATATTGCAGCAGATGCTCTTAAAAAAAATAAAAAATAAAATGTATAATCATCCTGGGTCATTGTGGATACGCTGAATTACCAGATGGGTATTTTTTGTAACCATCCTTCGCCATTTGGGTATTTTAAAAAATTTCGGTGCCATATGAGTATTTTTAATGGACCAAAAGCGCATATGAGCCCATAACTTCGCCGCCGGTGACCAAAAATTCATTTATCCTATTTTTTTTTTGATAATGAAATGCATTTCCTTATTATGTTTATACACCTAAAATCACTTTAATTCGCCAAAAAACCTATTAACTCCCAATTTTCTTGAGAAGAAGAGAGAAAAAGAAGGGAGTTAAGAGCGTTTTGGGGGGAGTAAAGTGATTTTGGGTAAATAAAAGTAATAAGGAAATGCATTTCAATATCAACAAAATAGGATAAATGAACTTTTGATCACTGTTGGCAAATTTTTGGACCTATATGCACTTTTGAACTGATTGATCAATGGGTACTTGTTGTGGGCACTTTTGGCAGATAGGTCCAAAAATGGAGTTTAAGTGAGAATTTCCGACGAGATTTTATTTTCATGTATTTTTTGTACCATTTCTTTTAATTGTTTTCATTTCTTTACTTTCTAAGTAGTGGGGAAGGAAAGAAGGAAAAGAAAAAAAATGGTTCAAAATTATTAAAAATACTTTTAAGTTTGAATCTCGCCGGAAATTCTTACTTAAACCCCATTTTTGGACCTACGTGCCAAAAGTGGCCACAAAAAATACCCTAACGTCACCAGAGATTAAAAAAATACCATATTGTCGCGAAGTGGCCACTAAAAATATCAATTTGGTCAATTGGGGTGCACTTTTGGACCATTAAAAATACTAATTTGGTATCGAAGTATTTTTAAGGATTTTTGGCGAAACACTACCTTTTATCATGTCCATTTTGCGAATAACTACCTTTTAAAATAAAATTTGCGAACAGCTACCTTTTAAAATAAAATTTGCGAACAGCTACCTTTTAAGATAGATTTCATTGTGAAGATATACCTTTAGCAGGATTTAGGCCAAATTTTTAGTGAAATTCCCAAAATACCCTCACCCCCCTTCTCACGTACTTCACTTAAATCCTCAACTTTTTTTTAATCATGTGCTCGATTTAGAAACTTTATACTCCCTCCGTCCCGGAATTAGCTTTCAAAAATTAGGAGGGAACAAGATTTTAGGTGAGTGTTTTTAGACAAATTTACCCTTATAGTAATAGAAGGAATAAAAAATACGTAAATTTCCTGTGGTACCCCTGAACTTTGGCCTAATGCCAGTGGTGTCCACGCTTTTCCAATAATGCCAGTGGTATCCCTGAACTTTGATTTTAACATTTTTTGTACCCCTAAACCTAGACTT
>BSSO01004479.1:0-14483 GCA_030267885.1 Mesembryanthemum crystallinum | reverse complement strand
AAAAAAAAAAAAAAAAAAAAAATCATTTTCATAGAAGTGGTAGTTGTCAACAATAGCCACAAGTGACAAGGAAAAAAACACTTGTACATTTCATAGATCATTTTCTGATGTACTGGAAATATTGTGGGTACATAGGATATATCCAGCTAGGAGTATGTTGAACAGTTTCTTTCAAACAAATAAAGGGAGACAAGCAACAAGCAACAAGCAACATCCCCCACTTCTTTTGTTTGCCTTTTCTCTTCTTTTGATAGGCAAGCCAACTCACTGGCAAAAGCAAAGCAAAGCAAAACCAACCACATTTCAAATTGCTCTAACAATAGACAGTAGTTGGTCCATACCAGTACCACCCTCTTTTTTTCTTTTTTTTTTCTTTTTTTTGGTTAGCAAAGAGAAAGATCTGTATAAAAAAAATAAATAAAATAAAATACAGATTTATAAATAAATAAAGACACAAAAAGAGAATCATTTCACTATGTCATGTTATCCAAAACCCTCTCCTTTCCTTCAAAACTGTACATACAATCATTTAAATATTTTTTTCTTTTTTTCTTTTTGTGTTCCTATTCTCAACTCCTTACTTGCAGCCTGCAGGAAACAATTTTCTATTTCCTGTGCTCAATTTCCAAGAAAATGAGATCCTGGTAAACAATCCCAGGGAAGGCAAAACAAAATCATAAAAACTCAAAAAAAAAAAAAAATGCCAAGAAAACACAATAAATACAAAATTATGCTCTCCTCCAACGCATGCTGTGTTCTCTACAATGTACAGATGTGTATTAACCTCAACACCTCCATCTCTTCTGTGTTTTAGGCTGATCTCAAAAAAGTCAGCCTGCAGGAACCCATAAGTCATCCTTCAACCACGACCCGCCATCAATCGATCCCACGACTCCGAGTCCTGCTGCATCATAGAGGGGTGTTGTGCCTGCAAATGGCACTCAACAATGTTTTGATGATCAAATGATATTTTTCGTGTCACTCTCTCTCTCTTACTCATCCTCCACAAAGACGCGGTGCATGAAATCCCGGAACCTTTTCGAGTAGAGCTTTGGATCCACAGCCGAGATGGATGTGGCATCCACTTGGAAGGACTTGTAGGCATGTTCTATTTTTTTGCTAATATCATAATCTTGGAGGATGTCAATGATACCAAAATAAAGAATCACGTCGAAGACCTCTCTTTCACCATCACTACTACTATTACCACTACCACTGAAACCAACATTACCACCATTTCCACTTCGTGGAGTTCCATTTCCGGTTTGTTGATCACATTCGATCCTTGATACCCGCTCTGCTCGTGCAGGCATGTTTGCGCCAAGCCGGATGAAAGGTCTCCTATGATGTTAGATAATAAAATCATTATTATACTGTTAACAGTAATAATACGACTTGGGAGCAACAAGAAAATTAAAAATATTACTAGAAGTGTACGTTATTGCATTAAATATTGAGACAAACGTGAATGATCTTCGTGTTCTTAACTACTCCATCAAATATATGCACACATAAAGCTTGACTGATGACGTTCATGCATGTAACTAACATCATATGACTAGTTCAAGAATCCAAGTATGTCCATATATTAGCATTTTTTTTTTTTTTTTTTTTTTCATGTCCACCATGTATGTTATCACTGCATATTCTGCTCCTAGAAATAAGCGTCATTATCTGAGGAGACGACAAACACAAGTCTCAAGTACCCACATAGATTTAAAAACACAAAACCCAGTTTTAATCTTGTTTTATTAAGGAATATTTGGTAAGAGTCATTTTTAAGCCCGGAAATGATTATGCGATCCCCAAGTCCTACACATAACATAAGATATCAATTAGAAGAGGGGAGTCACTAATTTGTTGACTTTATGATCCTTTCTCAGTTTCTCTGTGTCTTAAGGAGTATTGAACAGACGAGGACGTGCAGAAAGGTCAACTGCTATTGAATATGCCTTTGATAGAAGGGAGTTACTGGCACAGCACTAAATACACACCAACTGATACGTATCAATTAAAGCAATTTAGATGATATAATAGTACTTTAGCTTGTCAGCTAAGATATAATGAAAAACACCTACTATTTCTTTGACAGTTCAATAACAATAGGACCAAAGAGACACAAACATGACTTGGACGAAATTAGGGAAAAAGCATCTCCACATTGTAGGCCTACATGTCATACAATACTTAGTAATGACAACCACACCAAGTTGAAAATGGAAATATTAGTCCAGCACCTAACATTTTAGCCCTTCATATCATAGAAAGGGTGGAATTGTTAGACCCCAGTGGCGAATCCAGAAATAATTTCAAGCGGGTTACCTTTCTCAAGTTTTGAGATATATTACTAGAAATATATATATTTTTTGCACAATATCAATGAATCACTTCTAATTTACCCTCCTGAAACATGTGGAATCCTATGGTTCAATATCTCCTATTCACCAATCACCATCACAAGACATGTAAGAATAACAGTACATGGAAGAAAGATTCTAGTCTAGCCTAGGATGAACATAGAGCATGAACAACTATATCATTGCATTCATATGGTTCTGTGTGCTCAATTTCCACATATTCCTTCAAGGCAGGTATAAAGAATTATATTTTTCTTTTGGGTTCAGAGAAATAGGGGAAAGATGAACACTTACTTTCCTTCCATTATCCAGTCTGTGTCCTGCATTTCTGATTTAAATATGTCATATCCATAAGGAAATTTTTTATCTTGATATGTGCCTGTTCCGCCTGGAAAAAAACTGATGCATGTTAGTACCTATTGTTTGTTTGGAAATGTTATAACAGAACAACGTGAACATTTGACAGTGGAAATAATCGTACCAGTAGGAGAAACTGCTTTCTCATTACTTGGACAGTCATCACGGAAATGAAGACCAATCAACAGACTGTAATCCATGATTTTCTCTGCTTCTAAGAATTCACAATCTCTATCAACTTGCCTGGGTGTAATTTGCAAATGTAAGTCACACATTTGGAGCATAAATCAGTGGTGGAACAGCTGAAATATAATTTAGCACAATGCTAACCTCATGAGCTCTTGGAACCAGGACTGTTGTAGGCGAAACACAAAGTTTAGATCAAGGTCTTTCAGTGTGGTAGTCTCATCAATTTCCCCTTCAGGTTTATCAATTGAGCGACCATGGGAAGAACCTTTTAGATCAAATCTTTTATGAATTCGGTACTCGGAATGAAATAAATTGCCCATGACAATGAAGCGTGTCTAGTTTGACACCAAATTAGAACAGGAATTAGTTTTTCAGCACAATTTAAACCAGGATTAAAACAAAAAAACTTGATTATAGTCAAACGTGTTACCTTCTGACCACCCACTGGTTTAACACAGTGCACGCCAAAAAATTTTGTCACCAAGGTATTCTTGTACTTGGAGACATGCTCATAGTATTTTGGAAGCATTTTGATGAGTACCTGACATAACAAATTCAACAGATGATGACACACCATTAACAATTGGCTTGAGAAATCAAGTTCCTAGAAGTGAGAAGCAAAACTTGACAAATTCAATATTCCCTCATATAGTAAATATGCATGGTGATTGGCACATTCGATTTTCCTCGTTCCATTATGTAAAAGGCATAAACATTTTTCTCTTTTCAATATCACTACATGTCCATTGTCTCCAAAAGTTCAATGGGATGGTTAATAGAACTGTAAGGGGCAACTGACCTTAACTTCAGCCTTTCTGACAGTTTTAATCATATACCGATCATCTTGAGTTAAGTAGAAGCAGCTTCCACTCTTCCCAGGGGAAGAGAACTCTCTTAGAGCATCACTTCCACAAATAGCTAACATATACTCAGCTGGATCAATTCCAAACAGTTCCCTCAAATGTCTAGACATCCATAATTGCCACATACAAAGACAAGAACGAACAAGGTCAGCGACACACCAACAGTACATAAAGAGAATTCAACAACTAATGACACAATTGCTGTTCAAAACATGACACACAAATAAGTCACAAGATGCTACCTGAACACCATGGGGCAGTAATCTTTCCATCTGAAATCAATTGATTGGTGAGGGGGTGTATGCTTGGACCCTTCTGGAGGAAACTTAGTCCAGTATTTCTCCCTGGGCTCAAAATCGGACCCCTTAAGTTCCCGAGACTTCGAGGCATGCTTCCCAACAGAATGCCTATCATTTCAATCCAACCAACAATTATAACCAACAAAAGAAGCCAGAAATCACTCATTCATGATGAGCCCATCACTAAACAAACTCACAACTCAAAATCAATCACATAAACATGTTCAGCACATGATAAACAAAGTCACAAGTTTTACCTGATACCCAATTGCAAATTAAGCATGAGTTCATAGTTCCTATGCCCTTTGGATATCGGCTGGCCAGGCTTCTTAATCTCATCACCACCCCCTCCATACCAATAAGGCCTAGGACTCAGCATACTATGAGTATTACACTGCCTAGGGCTCTGGCTCCTACTAGGAGGCTGCTGATGCTTGGGGCTCTTCTTCGCCCCCGAAACAAAATCATACGACGAATCCCTACTAGCATTCCTATACAACTTAGAAGCCTCTACATTATCAATTATATCACAAGTAATATCCCCAGCATCCTCATCAGCTTCCCAAATACAAATCCTGGGGAAGTTCACCCCTCGTTCCGACACACTCACCCGCCCCAACCCCGTCCCCGCCTTAGTACTAGGCAAATCACTCCCATTCCCATTCCCATTCCCCCAATTCCCAGCATAAGTACTCCCATCAGGCCTAGTAAAAACCCCAGCTCCCTTAGGCACCCCATTTTCCCAATGCCCTTCATATCTATTCCCATTCTCCCAAATCAAAACCCCTTTACCACAAATCACCCCATTTCTCCATTCCCCAATATACACATTCCCATTCCTCCACACATACTTCCCTTCCCCATCTTGCACATTATTCCTCCATTGCCCCTCATACACATCACCATTAGCATAAAGCTTCTCACCCTTACCATGCTTCTTATCAGCACCCCACATTCCCCTATAAGTATCACCATCAGTACCAGTAAATGTCCCAAATCCATCCATTCTTCCACCCTTAAACTCCCCCTCATAAGTCGCACCCGACGGCCACGAAAACCGCCCCTTCCCTGAAGCTTTCCCTCTCTTCCAATCCCCCTCGTACATACACCCGTCGCACCAGAGATACTTCCCGGTCCCATGAGGCACATTTCCGAGGAAACTCCCGGTGTAGAGATCCCCATTTGGGAGCGCTCTCTCGACAGAATCTAAGGCTCCTCCATTGGAGGAAACATCAGAAGTAGAGGGTGAAATCGTCGCAGGAGAAACTCGCCGGAGACTCGGTTGAGACCGATTCCGGTGAGAACTACCCAAATTGGGTTGAGGTACAACTATGTTTTCTTCCTCTTCTTCATCTTCTGATTCTGAGTCGTCTTCTTCATCGTCTTCGCCTTCGTATTCGTCTTCATCGGAGATTCGTTGCTTGTTGTTGGTGGTGATTGTTTTTTTTCCGGTAAAGGTGGCTCGGGAACAGAATGTGTGGCTTCGCCGGAGAGTCTTGAGCTTTAATGTGTCCTGCATTTTGTACTGGTGGTGGTGGAGTGGCGGCGCCGCCGCCGGAGATTGGAGCTGCTGAGCTGTGGTCATCGCTCATCAATGGCGGTTTCGGTGGTGGGTCGCCGGAAAGTGAAGCATTTCCGGCAATGGAGTTTCTGGGTTTTGGATTTTGAGGTCTATGGGTTGGAAATTTGGATGGGTTTTTTGTAGGTAGCTCTGCAAAGTGTTGGCTATGGCGTCTCTGTTTCTCTCTCCTCTGTTTTTGGGTTTTGCTTTTTGGGTTTTTTGTGGGTTGGGATTACTGTTGATGCTTTGAAGAATGAAGTGAGAGAATCAAAGAGAGAGAGAATCAAAGAGAGAGAGAGAGAGAGAGAGAGAGGGGGGGGGGAGATGAGAAAGTGTAGGAGAGAGAGAGAGANGCCATTGGACAATGGAACAAAGATGCAATACACTACTACTACTATGTGGTGAAGACTAATTCAACAGAGACAATAATGATCCTTCAATAAAAATGTCTTTTTTTTTTTTTTGTGTAATCTAAGTGAGATTTAGGAATAATATTTGATAATAATGATCATCAATGAGTGAGATTTTTTGTGTGTGGTTGCATGTTTGTGTTTGTCATGGACTTGAATTGTTAAGAGGATGATTTGATGTAGATAATTCTATATTTGGGAGATGTAAAATATGATCTTGAGTTTGTATTTGTGTTATTTGGGTAATTTAGGAAATAAGAATGATAAGTTTTCGTTATGATCCTTTTTAGTGTGGTATTAATAGCATGTTTTATTTTGCTTTGTTTCTCCCTCTTTTAATTCCTTCGTCTCCGTCCAATTTCCTTCATAAATAATAAATACAAAGGTTAAGAGTATAATTATGGTCAGTTTCGTGGAATGTCTTCGTTATCTGACACATCATCTTCTCACCCTCTCAATGTAGTTAAATTTTGAAAAATGTGATAGCTTGCAAGAGATTGGGAAAGGAAAATTTATGTCGGAGCTGTCGGAATTAAACATGGGTTGGTGGGATTTAGGGAAGAATAAAGAAAATGTGGGGATGGGGATAGAGATGGAGATATGGATGGGAGAAGAAAGCCAACAAAGAGCTTCTTCCACTTATCCAATCGAAGTGACATTGATAGAATGTAAGCCCCATAGGTTGCCAAACAAAATCACACTAATCATCTATGGATTGAGAGGGGTGGGTTCCAATTGACGACTTTTTTCATCAACAAATGAGTTGAGCGTACATAAAACCTTAAATTGTGAATATTGCACCTATATGCACAACACTAGGGATACTAATTGAGTGAGAAATTTGCAAGCTACTCGAACTCAATTTAGTTATCAGTAAGAGTTGTTTACGGTCGTCAATTCTGTAACTCTGCCTATCTACAGAGTCATAAGAAGACTGCTTGTGAAATAAGAAGGTCTGGTCATCCATTTGAACTTCACGAAAACTCTTAAGAATACTTCAACTTGGTGTTTAATTAAGGATGGTATTTTAGCAATGAATCCACTAAGACAGTGGAAGTGCCCTAATTTGTGAGCTATTGCGCCTTATCAAAGCTAAGAGGCTTGGGTCCAAGATGCAAAGTGAGTGGTAGAAAAAATGAGTTTACAGATTCTATCTTAGATGAATAAGGATTCTAGTAAATCAAAAGACCCTTCAACATCAAACAAACCATCATTTCAACAATGTGAGACATTGTTGCAGAATATTCCATCCGTTCAGAACTACTAGTCACGTTTGACGTCTAGTATCAATTTTATTATTAAAAATAAATTTAGCTAGAATCAATTTATCAAACAATTCTCCCAAAGTTATAGCCTTATACAGCGAAGCTAACCGATAAAAGTGAAATTTATTCTAATCACAAATCTCATTTAGCTACTATTGAAGTAATTCAGACAAACTACAAACATGTTATATATTTAAAGTATACTTAAATTCTAGAGAGCTCTATCTTCTCCCTCATATGTCTACAAACACTTGTAAACTCTTAAAAATCTAATTTTTTTTTAAAAAAAAAATGGAGGGAAAAAGTTAGAAGTTACTAGAACCAACCAAGTTTAAATTGACCCTTTCAAGTAGTATTTGACATCATTCACCCAGGCTATCAGCAGCAGCAACAACACTTCCTTAGTGGCAGTAATTGTATACAAAAAGGAGCGAGTATAAAACAAGAAATTTCGGCCAAATTTAACACAAGGACAGAAATTTGTGTTCTAAATTCTTTCATTGAACCTTTCAAGTCACAAAGCTTTAACCGCATATGGGAATGTAGCCCTACAGTTAGCAGAAAGTGAGGTAACATCAGAATCAAGCAGTTTGCAGCTCTGAGTTAGATGTCGAATCGGCACTTGGCATCCAGATACTTCACAATTATGTACAACTATACTAATTACGTTAATACCTTCAATAGAGGAGCCTAAAATTCTCTTTCCTTCCTTTCTTTTCGAGGGGCGAGTTAAGTGGAACTTTACACAAAACATTCTGCTGTATAGCTGAAACCCAGAAAGTGCCTCAGTCAAAAGGACGGTCATCTCCCAGATTCATCCTGTACTGCTTTGCAAGACGCTTTACCGTGCCATCATACATAACAGTATCCACCATCTCGTATTTCTGATACTGGGCTCTCAAAGTCTCATCTTGCTGCCTTGAAAGTTTCTCCTCTTCCTCCAACTGTTTCTGTCAAACAAACAATGAAAAGGTAAAACACACTTTACCCAAGAGTATAATGTGAGAACTAGCACATGTATAAATCAAACAACAAACAAACAATGACTTGAATGATGATTGATGACAACATCTGCACAGACCTTGACCAGAAATGAGTTTTCAGCTATATGTTTTCTTCTCAGATCCTTCAGTTTCTGAGCCACCTTGAAATCAGGATCTTCTGGGTCCAACCAATACCACTGTTTTGTTCCTCCGGGCTTCACAGGGCGGTCCTCAAACATCTCAGGCTCTGCATGGCGGGCCCTCACAGGCCGTGGCATTCCACACATCATGAAAGGATATGTAGATACCATCTCAACAACTGCTAAAGCTTGGTTATCATTTTCCATCTCCACTAGAGCGCATTTTGCTGTGTAGCTGGGCTCTGCATAGTTGGGAATGAACTGAACTTTGATCACTTGTCCATATTGTTCTAACGCACTCTTTACAACTGATTCAGTAACCTGTGGCGACAGGTTGTCAAAGTACACAGTCCGCTTGACCTTTTCTTCAAAGGCAGCATATTCCTTCTCAGCTTCAGACGCCATAACATTAACCAATACTTGAATATGCCTAGATATTAGTAGAAGGTTTCTGCACCAGAACAATAGTAATAAGTATCCACCATCAAGTATTCCAAGTACGAAGATTTCAACAAAGGTTTCCAGGATAAAACAGTATCAAATATTGAATGATTGATTGATTAATTTGACAAATAGTTTCAAGTTATCATCAGATTTAGCTACCATTTAAACACGATTACAAAAGGAAACCAAAGCTTCCCCAGAAGCGAAGGGTGCTGACATTCCACTTTTTTGCTCTCATTTTGCTTGTAGAAAGAGCATTGACGTTCCTAAGTCACATTAAGCACAGCTAATGAGAACTCTCTACTTTCATTTCACTGTTGCAGTAAAAATGAAATCACTCTACTATATGATTTAGGCTTTTAGTTTCCTCAGCTTAATGTTGAAACTGACTGCTAGCACATGATGTTTATCTGAATCATTTGTCCGCAATAAAATGTGCTCGTTTAGAACCCCGGTTCCTGAGTAAGTGACACCATAATGATCAAATGCACAGCCAGGAAGATACATCCTCAATTACTTCAGAGAAACTCTTATAAATATGATTTGCCACCAAATGACGTATACATACAAACATAGTCCATATTGGCCAAAACTTCCAAGATAAACCACCAAACATTTGCATACAACTGCCAACAATTCTATAATGCCAGTTGTAAGTATTACAAGTGATATATGATGCAAATATCAATCAATGGAGCTCAAAACTATTTTACAAGCCAGGATCCAAGTAAGAAGTGCAGATTCCAGAATAAGTTGACATCAGAAATGAATAAAATACAATCTGCAAGCTTGAGATCAATGCCTCAAAGATGAGTAGCGAGATGAAATACAGAATGACTTCCTATATCCCACACTAACCAAAAATTTGAACCTTCAAGAATATAGCAGGAACTGGATGAATTAAGGTTGTTATTTACCTTTGATTTCTGATAGCCAGATCCATAGGAAAAAGTTGCCATTCGTTAGTCAGGTTGCCAAAGTAATGTCATTAACTTTGTTATTTATTAACTTTTCCCCTTTCTCACACATAATCCACCATATTTCAACCACACTTAACAAATTGAGAATTTATCTAGAAGCATGCGTTCCATACCTAAATAATTAGGAAGCACCGCCTGTCGACAAGAACTCCAATGCTATAATAAACATACAGATCATTCCTTTTCGTCATTTGATGCATTATCAACAACCCATTAGCTTCACAGGGATGGACCAACTATACAATTATCCCAAAGATGCAACTAATACTTTGATTTACATAAGTTAATGGCTTCTTTTCTATGTATCAACCTATATCAAGGTGAGGTACAGCATGAAGACAGCAGATTTTTCGTCTCAATATAATCCTTGCCTGTGACTCAATATCACTGTTGAAATTTTTAGATATCAGAAAATAAAAACTGATTTTCACCCAGATTCCCCATAATTCATCCAAAGGGAAAAGGGACAGAAAAGAGAGGAAGGGTGAAGATGGGCGAAGAGAGACTGTTGCTGTTCTCTCTGGTTTTGAAAAGCAAAACTTTAATACATCTAAGCATATTTGCATCAAATTTGACCATTGCATATATGACAAAATATGCATTCCCCTAGTCTTAACAGACTGCGGGCTGCATTCTCCTCTTAATCTTCTCCCTGGCCCTAACAATGATTTCTTTGTTCAACTTACATTTAGATATGCTAAACGTGGGACCCCAAGAACATTCACATATAGCTAAAGATACTGAAAACCAGTTTCCAACATCAGTGTAGTGCAACTGGAGAACAGTAACCACATAACCCAAGCTAGCGTCATTCTAGCAGCTATTAGTAACAGAACTTTCTGTCCTGACATCAAACCGCTTTGCTCTCAAAATAGCAATGGTAAGTTTACTGCAAAAAGCAAGTTATGAATTATCTCAAGGGACCAGAAAAACGGGCATTCCCTTTTCTATAGTTGGCAAGACAATTTGGGTCCACTTTTCCGTTTCTTGAGGTGTTAACTTACCCTGTAGGCAACCCCCACTACCTAGTTTATATTACTTGCAACGCAAAACCACAATAATAAGCAAAAAAGTAGAATTAAAAAAATTACAAAATAAAAGAAAAAAACTGGTGAGCTAATAGAGCAATCCCACCTAGTCAACTAGTCATCATTTTCACCCAGCTAGCTAAATATTCCACCACCATCCTTAACACTGCATTGGCTCCTGTCTGCTGCAACAATTCTTTCCAGATCAGCAGCAGCAAGCCATTGTAGTCATGTCAACTTATATACCATTGCTCCTAGCCCAACAACTTACAGTGAACAGTTTATAACACTACCTCTTGTTAGCAACAAGAAAAACTTGAGCTATGAGCTCCGATCAATTTGTCATTGCAACAAGGACTAGTGTCAGCTCCAATAGAGTTGAATGAGTCATCTTCACTGATAAGCACCAATCAGCTGCTCTTGGGTTCTCAATTATCAACCCCATCATGACAAGGATTACATGTGAATTTCCTGTAGTTGGCATTTTTATACATTATATTAGGCCTCTTGTCATGCAGTCCTCAACACCTCACCTTGCAACCACAGTCCCACATGCAAATTTTTGACTTGTATTTTCTTTAGAGCCTGCTGATAAGACTCAGTGCTGATGGTAGCTGCCAAGTGCCAACTAACATCAAAGCTAATTCCCAGACATGTATTGAGGCAGTAGAGACATGCCAACTGCCAAACCTAGCTTGAAATCTTACTTTAGTTTATGCTTCCCCAAGAAGAACTAAGCAAAATGTCAAACAGTGCTAACAAAAATCAAATTTCCAACATGGAAGCCTAAAATATTACGTCTAAAGGGTAAAGTGACAAAAGATAAACATAAAATTCAAACCGAAGTGGCCAGAGAACATGAAGTTGAACAGGTAAACAATTGCTAAGGTCTGAATGATGACAGCTAAAACACTGCAAATACTGCTATCAGCCTATCACTGCAAATAGAAGCATCATACAATCATACGTCCTGATAGATAATGTATATTAGTCATATACTCCCTCCGTCTTAAAATAATTGTCGCTTTAACTAACTTTTTTGTGTCAAAATATTTGTCGCTTTACAATTCCAATACAGCATTGATTGCTCATTTTTCTAATGTACCCTTATAGTTTATTAAATATTACTAATAACTTCACTTTCCAATGCACCTAGTTCTAATTAATACAATGGTAATGGAGTCAAATGACAGTTAATAGTCCTTAATATGTGCGCGCATTAACCTTAAATGACAGTTATTTTGAGACGGAGGGAGTAATAAAATCACATTATATGACTAATATAGTAATATACATACATCATCTATAAAATTCAGCCACATTGGAAATGTTCAAGGTTTTGGTATTTATAACACTATTAGTTCTCTTCAAAGACTTGAACGAACATAGAAAGACAAAGTAAATGGTTTCCCATACACCCCACCTTTCAACATAGGACATCTTACACAATTCGCAGAAAATCTAGAAATTAATGTCTGCCAATGCAAAAGGTGCATGCCAATAACCTGAAAAATCATCATCAAACTATCTATTTGTTCATGAGATAACACCCTCTTGACTATATCATAGACATATTTACGCAAATAACTTGCAATATTAAGCAATCAGAAAAGGAAACAAAATGTAGCGAACTGTAGGCAAGAAATTACGGTAATAGTATCTCACAACCCAGCAAAAACACATCAATTGTAACCAAAATGAGGTGAAATATTCAATTAGGAAAAAAAAGAAATAGAATCACTTCCATTGTTTTCTTCGAATTATGCGATTGAAATGAGGGATTAGGGTTAAAGAAAGAGAGGAGAGAGACTGACCGAGCAAATCCTGCCTAAGAATTAAGGGAAAGTGCCAATCGCTGGAGAAAATTGATCAGGAATGGAAACTTCGAGAGTATGTGACAGAAATGGAGTCATCAGTTGGAAAGAGAGGGAGGGTTTTGAGAACCCGCTATTTTTGAATGTTACCTCTTACCCCAAACGGAAATTCTGGTGTACAACTATCTAACCGTTAAACGACCCTAGTTAATGGTGATTTTTCGCAATTTATGTGGTTATTTTTATCGACTTAGGGGTAACATTTTACAATTTAACGTATTTTTATAAAATTAACCTAAACTATAAAATATCACATTTAAGTTGTTAAAAGTAACCCCTAAATTGGAAAAGGTTGCCTCTAGGTTGGGTTGTCTAATGGTTAAACAATTGCACAAGAGTGTTACTCCTTACTAAATACACCTATCATCCGGTGAACGATTTTATCATATGTTCCGATAAGAAGGTGGGACAAAAGATGAGACCCAAAATGTGACAAATTAAGCTAGGTCTAAATTGCACGTATATTAGTGTAACCTGTATCAATTATGTGAGTGTAATGTGGAGTTTGCAGTTAGAATTATATTTCGTTGTTATTACGTCGTACTTTTCTATATGCAGATTTCAACACACGGCTTATTCTTGCGCGTAGTTTATTATACACCGATTGTTCTTAACATAGGTAATATCCGACAAAGGAGATAGTTGTTCCCTAACAAAAATACAATATTAGCGTTTGCACAAAACTCGATACATCTCTCTTACACACTAATAAGAAGCAAACCATGATTATCGTGTTATTAAATAATAATTTAGGAGAGAAATTAGAGAGTCTATTATTTTCATAAATGGAATATATAATACATAAGGAGGTAGGGTTTTTACTTGTGGAGCAAAAACCCTAGATACAATACAATTACATGGAAAGCACGACTCTTTTCATATTTACAAAGTATACCAAAAGATCTTGGGCGATCGTAATGTACGTCCACAATATAAAATTTTCATAGATTGAAATATCCTTAGGAGAAGATGTTAGTCAACGTTGTTATGGTAATGCCTTTAATGTGTGTATATAGGATCAATAATTTTTTTTTTTTCTCAAACACATTAACGAAAGTCTTTATATAAGTCAGACCCAACTACTCTAAAAAGGAAATTTAACATCTAGGAGATTTTCATCTACGTTTATAAAATTGGACTAAGAATAATTGAATTAGAAAAAAGCTATAGCTAACTTTATAAGATACGATTTTTATTTTAAAGAATTATGGTTAGGAGCACCCAATTGTGCACTTTTGTGTAGGTGCTCCGCAAGAGGTTTGAACCCATGAGAAGAATTGAACTAGAAAAAAGCTATAACTAACTTTATAAGATATGATTTTTATTTTAAAGAATTATGGTTAGGAGCACCCAATTGTGCACTTTTGTGTAGGTGCTCCCCAAGAGTCTTGAACCCGTGACCTGTTGTATAAGCCAAAACTTGTTTACCAGTGGGTCAACACCTCTTGGGTACCCAATTGTAGGGCTGTCAAATAGGTCGTGTCGGGTCGTGTTCGTGTTCGTGTCAAAGTTAAACGTGTCGATAATCTCTCGACCCAAACCTAACCCGTTTAATAAACCCTTGACCTTGACCTGACCTGACCTGTTTAATAAACGTGTTACCTGCTAATGACCTGTCAACCCGTTTATCCTATTTTATTTTTCTGAACTAGTTAGAAATTAAGAAAAACATATAACTTTACCTAAAAATCAAGAGCTTTAACCATATTTTATGTACATTTTATAGTCTCAAA
>BSSO01004478.1:0-14484 GCA_030267885.1 Mesembryanthemum crystallinum | reverse complement strand
ACAAGTCCTAATTCTAAACTTGTTGAAAATGTTAGCTCATTATGCATGTGAAGATGTTCATGCAAATTCACTATGAAGGACATGAATTGACCAATGATGTCAAACATTGAGGAGATTATTTTCCTTCGCTTGAATATCTTGAAATTAAAATCATTTGAAAACAATTTACCTAGTCAAGAAGATCATAATCACTAAATCAATTGACTAATTAAGAAGCATATAATCATAAATATTAGATGCATTGTCTTTGATGATTTAATGAAATCACAATTTACAATTCTATAAAAGGGAATATGATAACTATTTCTTGCATGCACTATAAATAGGATGTCCATGGGTACTTCATATGACATAGTCAATCACGCAAAGATAACAACTTAAAAATTTTATAGATAACTTGTCATTAGTTAGTCTAATCTGAAAAAACATGGCTAAAGTATCAGCAACTAGCCTCTTTGTCCTTGTCCTTGTTTTCTCAGGTTTGTTCTTGATCTCCACTCATGTTTGTCTCCCTAGTTTCTTTGTCTATATCCATCCACTTCGTAAATGAATTTAAACCTACTCATTACAACCCCTTAAATCTTTATTGGCTAATGTTAAAGACATCCACTTGTTTTTAATTGTATATTAACGTACTATGTAATAATTTGATCTTAATTATTTTCTTTGTTTGATCTTTTTGTTGCCACTTTTTTGATAGTTATGACGACGATGATCGATGCACAAAAAAGATGCAAGGTAACTCTACACCCTAATAGTTGCAATCTACCGCAATGCGGTCAAGAATGCTTTCAGAAGTACAAAGGCCATGGAGAATGCAACGCAATTGGGTTTGGTAGCTATCAATGCAATTGTTTCTACAATTGTTAAATAGTAACTAATATTGAGATCACGTGGTGAAAAAAGATGCATTTTGCACAATAAATCGTTTTAGACGGTATTTTTTTTATGTACTACTTTGAATGGTTCTACTTTGTGTTAAATAAGTAATGGAATGATGTCCTTTTTTATGGCTAAACATTTGTCCTTACCTTGATAATTTAACTTGTTTCATATTTATTTATCTTGACATGATTAAGCTTAGTCCATTATATAACATCTTCCCTGGTAAAAAGAACAAAAATTAATATTGGTCATCAAGCACACTATTAATAACTCTCATTCTTTGGACAATAATTAACGAATGAAGATACATTATGCGTATCAACTTCTCTTGATACCCTACTAACAGTAATTTATTTATTTATATTTGGATAAATAAGAAATTGTGGATTGAAAAAAAAGTACAAAAATGTTATATTACATTAGCATAATAAATTTAATATTTTTTAGGTTGGATAAAAGTACTACTACGGGGCATTTGGTAGGTGGGAATGGGAGTACGGGGGATTTGAAGTGGGAATTTGGTGGTGGAGAATTCGATGGGAATGTTGGAAGCAAGACTAGTAATGGAACAAACTTACAAACCGTGGCGTGAGTAATCACTGCCCTAAAGTCAAATTTGCCCCCCACTGGTACATTTATGAAACAGCGGCAATCGACCTCCAGGTATACACGGCAACTACCGCGTTGGTGTACGGCGAAGCGATGGACAAAGAATAGCTTGAACTACTGCCTAGACTCAAAGAAGGGAGAAGAGAGGATTTTTCTGTGTGTAAAAGAGTTGGAGGAAGACTGAATTTATAGAGAAGTCTGCGGAGGTCCAAAAGCAAGTGGAGATTTTGTGGAGGAAATCAGGGAGGTGATCAAGGCAATCAAAGATCACTCAATCAATTAGTAACGGTCACAAAATTTCGCCAATTACTAAAATGAAATTGGGAAAAAATATTGGGCCAAGTAATGAAATTAATAGAACCCAACCCACACCCTCGCCAGAGACAGCCCACCGCCCAACCGGACAGACGGCGGCGGCGGCGCGCGTGTGTGGTGGAGGGTCTACTCTTTGCAACTTACTCAAAGGCTTAAAGAACAACTCAATATATAAAGTAGGTTGTCCCCTTCTATTCTATCAATGTGGGACATTTGAGTTTTCTCTTATTTGGGTTATAAGTTTGCTTTCTTTCAAGCATATTTCCAACAGGAAGTTCATGTTATTATTACCAATCCCTTGTTTGTTATATCAATAGAACTTAGTAGGGATTTTAATATTAGTATATAAAATACCCTTCACTAATGATATGGAATGGTGTAGATTGATTAATAAAAAGGACAAAATAGTAACTTTAATTTAATAAGTGAATTCTCACCTCAATACTAGGCCCCCTTAGGTAATAAATTGGTAGGAATTGGGGCCTTTTATTCCCAATCCCTATCCCTCTCTTATTCCCTATCCCATAAATCAAACATGGAAATTAGTCTTTTGGGAAATTAAAAACCCATTCTCACCTCTCTATTCCCCCCCTTACCAAATGGCCCGCTAGTACTCTATTAATATTATTCGTAACCTACTAGTACCATGAGCTTTTTTTTCTCTTTTGTTTATTAAAAAGGGAAGAATGTTGTCACCTATAACTTTTTCTAGTACAATGAGCTAAGGCTATCCAAGCATGGAATTAACTTCAACAAGGGCCAAATGGCCTAGTACTTGTATTCTTAACATAAAATAATAGTGTGCATTATGAGGTACCCTTTAGCCACGCCCAATGAGGAAGAAAGTTCCTCCTTGTAAACACTCAATATATATATATGAATATAAATAGAGTCAAGTTCCAGGGCGAACTAACTCTCCGTTCCAACTATATGAACTACTAGATTCGTCACTTACAGAGTGCATATTCATCATTCGTAGCATACATATTCATCACTCATAACATGAATATTCACCACTTTTCATGGATTAAATAGATTCATTACCCGTAAAACGTATATTCATCACTTTTAAAAATTCATCACTCAAAACATGCATATTCATTACTTGTAAGGGCTAAATCTTAACCATTGATTTTTGAATTGGATGGCCTATATTTTAAGTTCACATCACACAGTTCGCACTTAATTTGAGTTCGCACCTGAACCTAAATTTGTGTGTGTGTGTGTGTGTGTGTGTGTGTGTGTGTGTGTGTGTGTGTGTGTGTGTGTGTGTTATATATTATAGAGTCAAGTTCCAATGTGAACTAAACTTATATGCGAACCATTCGAACTACTAAATTCATCACTCACAAAGTGCATATTCATCACTTTTTCAGGATTATGTAGAGTCATCACCCGTAAAATGTATATTCATCACTTTTCAAAATTCATCACCTATAGCATGCACGTTCATCACTTATATGGGATGAATCTTAGCCTTTCATTTTTGAATTGGATGGCCTAGATTTCAAGTTCACACACACAGTTTGCATATATTCAATGTAAGAATTGCATATGTACGTGTATTTTAGGCTTTTAGTAAGCTTCGCCTAGACCAGGCTGACTTCAAAAACTGTCCTAAATCACCTTAAAGTTTTGACACGCTTCCATACTATCTTCGCAAAAGAACAAACTGTCATTAGCAAAGGAACAAGTATGCTTATAGTAAGAGCTGATAAAAAATGGGCACGGGTAGGAAACGGACCGGATTTGACATGTTTTCTAGGCCCAAGGATAGGGCCGGCAAGCAGGCTTGGGCCTGGCCTTTACAAATTGACCAAAATGCCTTGTCCATGGCCGCCCATTTTCAGGGCAAGATGGCGGGGCTCATGGGCCGACCTGTCCGTGATCAGCTCTACTTGTAGTTCAATTTTAACTCCAAAATCATTTGTTCATTCCTAACTATTCTGAACAATTGGACAAGCTAAAACATCAATACAGATAACACGGAAATATGGAGAAAGGAGATTTCATTGTCGGATTCATCATGATGGTGTAATAGGAGGAAGTGATATATTATTAGCTAAAAGGCAATATGACACTATAATAACGATATGCTTAACTCACTCAATCCAAGTTTTGTAAAAGTCCATTGTTTGAAGGCAAGTAAAGATAGATTTCCACTCAAATCGTTATAAGCCTATTCCATATCCTATTTAATAGCTAATCCACCCTTCTTTTTCTTTTTTTTTTTTTCCGTGTAGGGCTTTATTAACATACTCAATATTTCGTGCTTCAGTAAAATATGGTAATGAATTGATCTTCCAAAAAATAAAAGCTCATTAATACTAACTAATAATTTTTTGACCCCGAATTACCAATATGGTATTTTAAATGAACACATGTGGTCAAGTTGGTCTTTTTTAAAACTGTTGAGTCAAGTTGGGCTTAAAAAAACTACTTTTTGGCATATAGGGCCACAAAATCGGAATATGTCATAAAATTGAATAAAACATGATTTTTTTCACTTTTTTTGTAATTTTAACCTTTTTTCAACAATTTATTTTGATTTTCTACTAAAAATTCACTTTGATGTCTTTTTTTCTCTCTCATCTTTCCCTGCCTACCTCTCTCCTCTTCACCCCGCCTACCTCTCTCCTCCCTTTCTCTCTCACATTCTCTCTCCTTCTAACATTTTTGTGCAAGCTTTCTCTCTCCACCTTGACAACCACCAATTCCATCACTAACAACAACCACCCAAAATTCGATAATCCCTCAGGTTCTACGTTTACACTTTACTTCAACAATCTCTACCATCACCACAACTACCAACCACCACCCATTTGTCACCGCCACCGACAAGGGAGCCACCGCAACCACCACCAACGAATAATGAGCCCATTATACATTTTTGGGAGGGGGAGCCCGTTAATCCATCACCACCGCAGTACCGTCGACGGGGATCCATTCCCCAACCTTTCACAAACCCATTACCCACCAAGATCACGTGGATGGGGATGGGGATGGGAGGAGCGAAATTCAGATTGAGGGCAAAGGGAGCAAGGGAGGGCATCAGGGGAAGGGAGCAGGGGAGGGGCTGGGGAAGGATAAGGGGAAAGTAGGAGAGATGTAGGAGAAAAAAATAAGAAATGAAAAGGATAAACAAAAAAGGAGATGATTAAAGAAAACTGAAAGAAAATAGGTGATAATTGATAAAATAATAAAAAAATATATTTTTTATTCAATTTTAACCAAGATTTCGATTTTGGGTCCGAATGTGCAAAAAAGTGATTTTTTTAATCCCAACTTAACTCAGCTGTTTTAAAAAAGACCAACTTGACCACAGATGTTCACTTAAATGACCATATTGCAATTGGTAATTCGTGGAATTTTTTGAAGTGTTGTATGGAGACAATCAACTAAAGCCTTTGAAATGAGTTCTACTAACGTAGAACAAATACGCATAGGTCTACAGTGATTAATTGTTTTACGAGCTTCAACTTTTGGAAAGATCAAGATAAATATGTGTGGCTAATTTCTCTAAATAGTTTCTTAAAGAGGCATTTAGTCCCTTAAGCGCTTTGTAGGCATCTTCTCAAATAATTATCCACTAATAATGCTGAAAGATATATGCTACACTTCCATTTGGTCCAGAGTACTTATGTGTAGACCTGTCAAATTTCGACCCGACCCGGAAGCTCGACCCAAACCCGACCTGAGTTTTAGGGTTCTGACACAGATTTCACGACCCGAAAATTCGATTTGACCCAAACCCGATTGACTCGGATATTTTAGGGTCAAACCCGACCCGTTCATGGGTCGACCCGTTTGACCCGAAAATTTTAATTATTGCTCATATTTTGACAAAAATATGGAATAGACTGCTCCAAAATCCATAATTTATAATTGTGATAGATTTTTTATTAGTGTTTAACAAAGGTTATAGTATCATTATCATCAACATAGTGGTTGCAAGTAACTTATATTAGCTTTTGACATCGATATAACGCTAATTAATTATCTTAACATATTGTTAATACTTTTATATACATATTAGCATAATGAGAAACATTATATTCAATCCGCAATAGTTAGAATAAGGTAAAACCATCCGCATTATTTAATATTCGCAACATTATTGGTCAAAAATTGACGGAGGAAAAAATATCTTAAATGGCGTTCATGACCCGATGGGTCGACCCGAACCCGACATTTTTGGGTCAGGGTTGAGCAGTTCTCGATCCGAACCCGAAAACGACCCAACCCGAAAATGACTCGAACCCGATATGACCGAACTCGAACCCGACCCGCCCAACCCGTGTGACAGGTCTACTTATGTGTATACATTTGAAAGAAAGTCTCCTTAATTTCTTCATTCAAATAGGCCTTGTAATCTCCAAATTAGCTTGACAATTGATAGATTAAAGATTATCATTAAGATAAGCAACATCCATCAATTGATGAATTAAAACTTTTCTTATATCAAATAGAAAAATGGTCTTGAATTATTTTCTCATCCTTAAGCCAAGCACACTAGGCGTCTCCAATTTTGAAAATATGAGATTTATTTTCCTATAATTATTATACTTATAAAAGTGAGAGTTATTTATAGCCCCTTCAATATCCATCCTTTACTTAGCAATTTTACACCAATACTTTGATTAAATAATTGGAGTTTTTATTGTTATGTTGCAATAAAAGCCTATCTTTGGCAAGCTAACAAATTGGTTTGTCCCATTCAAAACTAAGACAATACTAGTTGTATGCCCCCGTGCGTTGCACGACTTGTTATCATGTTACATGATAGTAGCTCGTTAGTTTCGATTTATTTGTTATATACTCCTATATTGCTAAATCAAATCAAGTAATTGCCGGAAACCGCCTATTATATAGCACTTTTTGTCAAAAACCCCCTATTATAATTTTTTGGGTGAGAAACCCCCTTATATGATACCTCCGCCCTTATTGAGCCCCCAAGCCACCCAAACCCTCTTATTTCCGGTCAAAGCTGCCCTGAATTGACAAAACTACCCTCACGTTTTTTACATGTGAGGTTAAATGTTGTAAGGGCTGTTTGTTTGCCTTGTTTGTGTGTTTCCTTCATTTACGTTTTAAATTAAACCCCAATTCCCCTTTATTTCGTTTTCTTCATTCATTGAACAAGCTTTCTCCTCCTCTCCATAGCAGAGAAGCTCATTTCCTCTTCTCCACAAGAAGGCATCGAAGTCGGTTTTTTTTTACCAGGTAATTTATTTCTATCAATTTCTTTCTCCCCTAATTTCTTTCTTCATTTCTGTTTTGTCAATTTTTTTTTGGGTGATTTGGAATTCGTTTCTCCCTTTAAGATTAGGGTTTATGATTGACATTTGATTTTGATGAATGATTTTGTGGTTGTTGTTGTTTTGTGCTAAGGCATCATTGAATTGTCATCAATGTCAAGTTCTATATCTTCTTCCTCAATCACTTGCTACTGTGGGAAGCCATCATTGATGTTAAAATTTGGGACAAAGATAAACCCAGAAAGAAGGTTTCTGGCTTGATGTGATTATGATAATGAATTAGGAAAGCGTGGCTGTAGGTTTTTCAAATGGTATGATGAAGGGATGACTAATTGGCAAAGGGATATGATAAATAGGTTGGTAAATGAGAAGAAAGTGTGGCAAGGCAGTGTGAATGAGTTGTAGATGCAATTGAAGGTCTTGAAGACTGACAATGGCAATTTGACTGTTGATAATGAAAGATTAAGGAGAAAAGTTAAGGAATTGCAAGCTCAAATGAAGAAGATGAAGAAAAGTGGATACAAGCTTGATGGAAGTATGATGTGTATAGTAAGGGCTACTGTAATGATTCTCGTAGGCATAGTTTATTTAGCTTAAGCATAAAGAGCAACATGGTTAATCTTTTACTGTTGTTATGTCTATTGGAATGAATCACTTAGTGATGTAATGCTATATTTAGCAATGAAATGAAATGAATGAGTTTTAATGTAACCAACTCTACTCTTATTTCACTTGTTGCAAAATATAGAGCCTCACAACAATGTCATTAAGGCGTAATAAACCTCAAAATTGGCAATGTCATTAAGCCATAACAAACTTGAAATTAACCTGAAATTGGCAGTGTCATGATGCCATTACAAACCACAAATTGGCACTGTTTAAAAGCCGTTCCAATAAACCTAAGGGAAATACTTGAAATATGGCAAAGTCAAAAGGCCATTACAAACATAAATAACCATTGTTTGAAACCCAATTCATGACCTAAGCTATTACAATATCAAGGCCTCCAAATGGAAAGTTTTTCCCTAAACCTAACAGCTGCAGCAGTTGCAGTGGTTCCAAGTGCATTCACTTTGGCTGGTGTTGCATTTACTTGAGCTGGTGGTGCATTGATTGTGGTGGCAGTAAGCTGAGGTTGAGCAGCAGTTGGTGCAGTGAAGTTCAAACTGAGATCCAAGTTCATATTCTGGTTGGTGCTAGCATCTGTGCTTGGCTGAGATAACTGACTACCACCCATGCTTTGCTCAGGTTCAGCTCTTGTACCTTTGCTGCCATGTGCATTTGCTTGGTTAGAGGCACCTTGGTTGCTTCCATGACCACTAGCTACCTCTGATGGAACTTGATTTTGCTTTTGCTTGGCCTTAAAAAACAAATAAATATCAACACATTAGTACAAGTCAATAATATAGGCAAAAATTAATAGACTAAAACAACAAAATTGAGGTAAAATATAAGATGTCTGACCTTCTTGTTCTTAGTGTATCTGTTAATGACATTTCCTTTGCTCTTTGGCCTTCCTCCAATGTTAACTTGAGGAGTTGTGATGATGGTGCAGGTGAATTTTTACATGCTTTTCTGTTATGCCCTAGTTGCCCACAGTTAGAGCATTTGTTTGGCTTATACAACCTTTTCACATTTTTCCTCTCAGCATCCTCACCTGGCTCCTTTATCCTAGCTTTTTTGGAAGGCCTCCCTGGCATCTTCCTAATCACAGGTGGGTCTGGCTTAGGGTGTGGGGTTTTCTCCCACCTAGACTGCCTGGCATTGGTTGCATTGGAGTGCCATAAGCCATAAGAAACCTCTCCTTGTTGTATGCTTCATCAACATAATCTTCTGCCTTGCATCTCTTCTTAGCAATACAAGCAACAGCATGTGGGCATGGGATACTAGTTAGGTCCCACCTATAACAAGAGCAAGTCCTCTTCTTTAGATCCACCACTAAGGTCTCCCCCCTATAATCCACCTCAAATGTATCCAAGTTTGCTGTTTCCAACACACAATATCTTCATTGATCAAAAGCCCATTCTAAATACTTCTTTATGGCAGGCATGCATTTATTTTTGTAACCACTAGCACTCTCTCTTTTGGAGTAATGTCTCTTCATGACATATCTCCTAATCCACTCAAGAAGTGTAAGAATTGGCTTATCTCTTACCACTCTCAAAACTGAGTTGAATGACTCACACATATTATTTAGAAGCATGTCAGACTTGCTTCTACAACTAAAAGCATGCCTACTCCAATGGCAAGGTGGTATTGCCTCTAAATACCTATAAGCATCTTCTGACAACATCTTGATTGACTCCATATTTTTTGTAAAATCATTCTAAGTAAAATAAATCAAATAAATAATCTAAATATTTGACCAACAATTGGTTATAAACACTACTTGAAAACATAAAACAAAATACAAAACCTAACCTTTGTTGTTGCCCTTGCTGCATTCCAAAATAATTCTTTGTAGAGTTTTCCAAGGTAGGTGAGTTTGAAATTAGCCCAGATATGTCTTACACAGAACTTAACCTCAGCATCTGGAGCAACCCTTTGCAATGCCTCAACCAGCCCCTGCCATTCATCACAGCTCAATGCATTAAAACAACAAAAATATATTGAAATCCAAAATTAAATTAACCAATAACATATGGTAGAGTACTACCTTTTGCCTATCGGACATAAATGTCCAGCCACCATATGTAGATTCACCCAAGTCATTTAAAAGAAGCTCCAAGAACCATGTCCAGGTATCAGTGTTCTCGACTTCAACAACAGCCCAATAAATTGGGTAAATGTTGTTATTGCCATCTTTCCCAACTGCTACCAATAACTGTCCAGGGTAAGCACCCTTCAAATGGCACCCATCTATCCCAATGATTGGCCTACAACCTAATTTAAAACCCTCCTTGCAAGCATTCATGCAGACATAAAATCTTTCAAAAATTAGTGGTGGGTTATCAATACCTGAACACTGCATAATAGCAGTACTTCCTTCATTGTATTTCATTAAGGCAGCAGCATAGTCCCAAACTTTCTTGTATTGCTCAGCACAATCACCATAAATCATCAATTTTCCTCTCAGCCTAGCATACCAAGCTTTGTAATACCCAATGTCAATATTCAAATCTCTCTTCACTTGATCTATAAATGCTTGTAACTTCCATGTAGGGTCAGACCTCCAACTGTCTAAATACTTCTCAGCTAAGAATTGAGAAGTAACCCGCTCACTGAAATCTCTCACATCACAGGTGTGCTCAAGCCTCAGACTTTTGATTTGCATTGTTTCTTCACCTTTCAACTTGGTTGCATGCAGTTTGAATGAACACTTGTTCTCACTATCACGCTTACACCCTATTATCTTCCCTTTTCCAACTCTCCAAGGGCATTGACACTTATTCTTGCAGTAAATGCTCAATCTCTTTGACTCATTGTGAGTGAAGTAGTATTTGTACCAATTTTCAATTGCATGTCTCCTAATTGCATCCCTCAGCACATAAATAGATGGAAATTTCAACCCTTTCCTCAACCTAATTTTAGCTAGGAAATTAGTTCTTGGATTAAACACAGGGGCATCATCAACTTCCTCATCAGATCCACATACACTCTTCAGCTCATTTGAGTCCCCTTCATCTTCTTTTTGTACCTCAATATCTCTAAACTCATCTTCACTCTCCTCACTGCCTCTGTCATCATCACTGTAAAACAAGTCAGCCCAATCTGCATCTCCCTCATCAGGCTCAAAATCTGAATCTTCTGAGCTGTCATCTAGAAACTCCTCATCTGTAACCTCTTCCCTCTCTATAGCAATTGCAGCTCTTTCTCTAGCCCTCTTACTTGATTCTGGTATGTCAAGATTTAGGGCTTGTGGTGTATTTTTCTTACCTGATCTTTGGTGAGTGATTGTGGTACCCTTTTTTAACCCTTTCTGTTTTGCAGCTGCTGTGGTATGCTAGGTTATCAGTTAGGGTAGATGGTGAGCAGAGAGTTAGCTGGGTTAGGACAGATTGTTGGGTGTTTCTGGGGTGGTCCAAGGTTAAGGCAGAAGACAAATTTTGTGTGTGCTGGGAAGATGGGCCAGATTTTGCACTCTTTATGGGCTGCTGTGTAGATGGCCCACTCCTTAACTCAGGTATGTCATCAAACCATTCCTCATACCAATTGTCTTCACCATCATCATTGACATCACTCACATTTACACTTGCTTCAACCACCTCATTAACTACCTCCTCCACCACATACACATTAAACATCCCTGTAACCTTCTCCCTAGATTGAAGAAACCCTTTTATGTCATCATCATCTTTTATCTCAGTTTTACCCGCGGCCATATTTAACCCAAATTTCCTATAAAACATTTTGAATGGATCTTTGCATTTCACATCCTCCCTTACCATACCCTTCAACTCAAAATAACTCACTTTGTCCATAGGGGTTCCCATTTTCAAATAAACCCCAGTCCCCCTATACACTACTGCAGTCTTCTCTTTCACAAAATCCCCACCATGGTGAAATCAGATATTTACTTGTTCCTCAACAGAAATGGTAAATTTTCTTTTTTGACTCATTTGGGATATAATAACCACAGCTAATTTCCTAAAAAAAAAATGATTACAAAATTAGAAATAAACAACCAATTTCTTTTTTTTTTATTCACACACATGCACCAAAAAAGCTTCAATTTTTAATAGTAATTTGCACATTCAACAAGATTAACTCATACACACATGCATTTTGTTAATCAACTACAGCCCACATATATAGTGATAGGGACAAAAGATAAAAAGATCAGAGTAAAGCATTGAGAACAAGTGAAGAAATCTAACCTTTCATTCAAAGTAGCAGATCCAAATGATGAGATTCCTTCACTTTTCTTGCTAAAGCTTTGATTCCTACTCCAATGCCAACAAAAGACGAAGGAAACAGCAAGATACACACAAAGATTGTAGAGANAGATAAAGTGAAAAGGGTGAGGGTTTCCTTCAAGTCAGAGGAGTCTTCCTCTTTTTCTTACAATAATTGATCTTTATTTTTTGTTACATTTGGGTGGGAAATGGAAAGTCACAATTTAGCTAAAGCTTGGTCAAACAATCGCAAACACTCCTTAAAACTAAGTGAGGGTAGTTTTGTCAATTCAGGGCAACTTTGGCCGGAAATAAGAGGGTTTGGGTGGTTTGGGGGCTCAATAAGGGCGGAGGTATCATATAAGGGGGTTTCTCACCCAAAAAATTATAATAGGGGGTTTTTGGCAAAAAGTGCTATATAATAGGGGGTTTCCGCAAATTTTTCCTAAAAGTAATAATCATTTGCAAAAGGAGAAGTGTAAAATTACGGAGAAAATCTTAGATATAAAGTTGAAAAAACAGTTAACAAAGATAAGTGACTTAATAAAAAGTTTCAATATTAACAATATTACAAATTTACAATAGTGACTTTCACACACAATGCGAATAAAGTTGATTTACAAAAATAAAAAAATAAAAAATATACACCCTAAAAATTATAGATTTAAACAATAAACTCTAATGCGTTGAAGTATGGATACCCTATACAGGATATACTTGATAATTAAATAACAAAATTGAAAACTTATTTACTCATATAATAACTATCTCAATTCAATATATTTGTCAATATGCTTCAAACTACATCATTCTCATATAATAAAACAACTACAACGTATAATTGATTATCCAAAATTCTTTTATTATTGTATCACAAATTCCTCCAAAACATGCATGCACTAACATTTAAGATGTTGAGAATATGCTATTGGGATTTATTTGCACTGTGTAAGGAAGTGAAAGTTGAATTGCAAATTCCTCTAAACATGTGTTTAAAAATATATAACTATATCATAAGTTTAAAGCGTATTACCTAACTATATCATAATTCTCATATTGTGAAACAAATTTAAACTATAATTTAACAAAAGTGAATTAAGTTATTCTATTTTTTTTTTCCCAAAGCTAATATCTAATCTTGTATTTAATTCATAAATGTTATATATCGTTGAGAAAAGGTTGAAGTTGCAATACTTGTATGCATACCAATCTATTCAATTTGGACAATGTATAGTACATGACTGAGATAAAAATTCAACCTAAGTAGAATAGAAGAAAAAATAAAATTTGAAATTTTATTGATCTATAAATAATAACTTATGTAATTGTAGTGTTTATCTGAAAAAAATTAAAATAATAATCAAATAAAAGTAGTGAAATATGTATGCGTATAAAACAGATCATATAACCATCAAATCAAAATTGCAGTTTTCCTATTTGATACAAAATGCTATGTCTAATTCATTGAAAACAAATATCTGCATGCACTACCATTTAATTAAATGTAAAAAAGTTCAACTAAACTTAAAATTGATCACCATACATCAAAAGAGTAATAAGTAATACATGCATTAACTCAAAAATTAATATTGGTATGACATGGCGTAGATGTGGGGCATGGTGATGATGTGTGTTGCTTATGTGGATGCTTAGGTGTCATTGCCAGAATTGTCATGGTTCACACACACACACACACACACACACANTTTTGTACTCTGTTTATGAAAGCTAATTGCGGGACGGATGGAGTAATTTCTAGAATTTTTTTTTTTTTGAAATAGGGTTGAAATGCAAACTATATACCAGATTAGGCTAATCTCGAAACTATTTACCATGGTGGTGTCCACGTAGGATCGGGACACCACGAACTGAGATTTTTTTTTGCGCGCAGCATAAAGAAGTCGCCCTCCTAGAGGGCGACTTACCTGAAGTAAACACGCCCTCACAGAGAGCGGGTTCTGACATGTACCCTGCACCTAACCAACGCTAATGTTTTACATAGCGCAAACTCGCCCTATAGAAGAGCGAATTATTTGAAAGAAAGTCGCCCTCCGGGAAGACAACTTATGTCTGTTTCCTGCAACAGAGAGCAAATGAAAGATACTCGTGGAGAGAGGGGGAAAACGCTTTCAATTTTTGAGATTTATGAGTCGCCTTCCGGGAGGGCGACTCTATTTCACTTAAGTCGCCTTTCCCCAAGGCGAGTTTCTGCTACGTGAATTTTAAGCGTAATTTAACAGAGGTTGTAGATGTCAGAAGCAGCTCTCTTTGAGGGCGTGTTTACTTCAGACAAGTCACCCTCCCAGAGGGCGACTTATTTCTGCTACGCGCAAACAAAAATTCTTGATTCGTGGTGTCCCGATCCTACGTGGACACCACCATGGTAAATAGTTTTGAGCCTAGCCTAATCTGGTATATAGTCTTCATTTCAATCCTATTCAAGAACGAAACTGCTTAACGTAACAGAAAAATTACTCGACGTAACAAATATTTTCCCAAAAGTTCCACAAACACCCTTTTCAATTGCAACTCAACTTATTTTCCCTCAAAATTTTCTCTCAAACCCTCTATGGTTGTCATCG
>BSSO01004477.1:0-14485 GCA_030267885.1 Mesembryanthemum crystallinum | reverse complement strand
TGGCATATCACGTAATTTATTCAAGAGATTGGGCAAAGTAGTCATTTAAGGAAACCCACAAGCCAACAGCCATTGTGAAAAGCCACAAATGTTGGCTTGTGAAAATTTGGCTTGTGGAGGCCAAAAGTCAATCCCATAAGCCAACTTACCAAACACCAATTTTGGATGGTGGACCAGTCAAACAGTCAAAATCTCCAAAAGCCACTCCAAAAGCTAGTTACCAAACACCCTCTTAGATTCAAGTGAACTAATCTAGCACTCATTTACACCTATTGGGTGTAACCAAAGCGATGAATATGATTTTTTTTTTTTGGAAAATTTTCAAAAAGGGTACCTGACGTTTAGTGTAATAATAAAAAGGGTGCCTAATATTTAGCTATTCCCATTTAGGGTACCCAACATTTTAAATTAATTCCCATTTAGGGTCCAATTGGCTGATACCATAAAAACTTTGTTAGAATTTCTAAAAGTTTTGAAAAAAAAAATCCATTCCAAAAGGGGTTTCCTTCAGAAAATGGGAGGAGTTTGAAAAAGAAATATTGAGTTACTTGTAAGAGGGTGAAGGAGGTTGAAAATAATCCACAAAAGGAAAAGTAGAGGTTGAAAAATGTGCATGGAGGGTCTATACTTTATAACTTGCTGATGATATAACTTTTTAGATCAAAATTCATAGAGATGAGCACACTTACACTAATTTAACAAGAACCCAAGTGCTTGTGCTCAATGGATTGTAGAAGTCCTTAAGGAAGATTTTCAAGCAAATCCTGATAGAAAGTCTGACTTACAATTGTAACTGAGTTTTTCACCATGTCGACCAATTGGACCCCAAATGAAAATTTATTCAAAATGTTGGGTACCCTAAATAGGAATAGGTAAACGTCAAGCACCATTTTTATTATTACCCCGAATCTCAGGTACCCTTTTTGAAATTTTTCCTTTTTTTTTCTTTTTTTAACTTTGGTTGCAGGCAAATACGGTTTAGTTCCGACCAAACTAGTAATGTTTTCATGGCCATCATTTAGCGGTGGTCATGGAAGCAATCCTCTACCCATTAAAACTTTTTAATTATATGCATAGTTTGATTTAAGTGTCCATTGATTCTTATCCATTAAAATTAGTAATACTTATCTCCTTCCAACCAATATATTATGGTAAAAAAAAAAAACGAAAAAAGAAAAAATAAATTAAAAAAATAAATAGAGATAGAGATTCATCAACTCAAAACATGGTTATATCTTTTCTCACCTCGTAAAGTATAATGGGAATATGACTTGACCCAAGTAAAATACCATGGCCACAAATTAATCTCATTCTGTCTTGGCCCAAAGAGTCAGGGTGAACTTGTGGTCAACCCCTTTCCCCTCAAAAAAAAAAAAAAAAAAACAATCCTAACTAATCTCATTCCAAAAGAGCACATAAAAGTTCAACAATAATAAAAACCAAGGGCAATAACCCTAGTTTATAGCCCCATTGTTAGCTTAGGAAAAAGAAGTTGCCCAAGTGGTGAAAGCTCCTTTATCCCAACCTCATGATCGAGGGTTCAAATCCTATTACGCACATTTGTGGGGGATTTCCTATGATGGGTTATGGTCCATCTTGGCCTGGGTCTCTCGGGGTTCGTTAGTTGCCTTTTAAAAAAAATTAAAAAAAAATAGCCCCACTGTTAGCCACAAAACCATCCAAAACTCACCAAAACCACATTCTTCAAAAAATCACTAAAATAGCCCCACTATTAGCCACAAAACTCACCAAAACCACATTCTTCAAAAAATCCCTAGTTTGGTTATTACTTCTCTCTGACAAGCACCCAACATGAATGTAAACATCATAAGCCCCACATTAATACCTCTAATCAGCTTCAAAGAATGGGGAAATTGAATTCAATCAAAGGAATGGATGGTTATGCACAAATTATTAGCTACTTTCGGGAGCAGCTATTTAGTTGTACCCAGGGACTTTAAATAATGAAATTACAATCATAGATAAATAAAGACGTGTACCTTGGAGCAGCGAATTAAATAGTCCCAATTGCAACCGTTGGGTTATGCCTTTCTTTCTCTTCTTCTAACCCAACATCCCCTTCTAATCTCTCTCTCTCTCTCTCCCCCCCCCCATGAAAAAAAATGAAATCTCATAATTCCCCTTCTTTGACATTTACCCAAAATGGAAGGGAAGGCAAAAAGCCATTCTTAGGCACTATCATAAGCAACGACAGAGCAATAATCAAGCGAAAAGAATCATGGATGTTTCTTCTATATTATTATTCACCTTCATCTGTTGTTTTTTCTCACCCCTTCGCAACATAAACGTTTTTTTTTTTCCCCTCCTTGACCTCTTCAGGATCAACCGGAACCGAATTCAACCAGAGAGGTTCAATGGCCTTAATCACAAGAGGGTAGTGGTGATGATGGAGGAGAAGCTTATGGAATTAGGTTGGGAGAAGTCGTCGAACTGGAGAAGAAGGTGGTGCTACCTTGAGGAGAGAGAATAAAATGTAGATAGTGCGCGTGCCGAATTGTGAGGTTAGACTCACCGCATGAGTCCAACTCTCACAAGATTTTCTGAACAATAACTTAGATTTTGCATCTTAATACAAAACATAATAAACAATTGATTTTACTTAACATTTTTTTTAGTTGTGTTTGGAAAGATGCTATCATCTTTTTTACAATCAATTAGTCAAACAAGGTTTTTTTTTAAAATTTTTTTTTTTAAATAAAACTAGTCAAACAAGTTGATACTTGAGATAAACATAATTGGCCAAACGGACCTTAAAATTACAACCACCACCTTGATACTTGAAAATATCAACTAGTGAACTAGATACTTTAGACAAACAGAGTTGATTGAAATTACAACTTCCCAGAGGGCAAATTAGAGAAGATCTAGAGCTTAGCCATGGCTGAGGTGGGAAAATTTGATCTGATAGGAAATGTGAGATCTTCCCAATCTTCATCATTCACTCTAGAGAAGTAAGAGTCCACCAAATTGTCACTGACTTGCTCCAACTTAGAGGGCTCCCACTGAAACACAAACAAAACCATATACAATATGAGATTTTTAACTTAACCAAAACCCTCATATTTGGAAACTTAAATATAACAGATCTTAACCTTGGGATTATTGTCTTTGTCAATCAAGATTGCACGGATACCCTGCAAATAAATAGAGAAATTCAGCATCATATACTACAATACAAGATATGCCCGATGAGATGAGGAAAAACAGATGGATTTGGTCTAAGAAAACCTCGGCGAGATCTCTGCTGATTTCTCCTCGCACTCCTCGCAGGATATGGCAAACCATTCTATACTCACGAACAAGGCATTGACCGATCCCTTGAAGTCGCCCTTCTCTAAACTGATACATACAACAACATATCAACAACCACCCAGTGAGTTTGCAACATAGCAGGGTTTGGAGAATGTCAGATGTACCTTTTACCCCTTCCAAAAAGGAGAGAGGTTGTTCCATATTTAATGAACTTCGAAATATCATACTTTTTTGTATTTGCTACCCAGGTATTCTGTAGTCACATCACATTGCATAGTTGTGTCCAGCTTTTTGCGTTCAATGGTCCCAATTTTCCATATAAGAACTACCTCCTTAAACCCAAAGACTTCCATGTACTTGGTCCAGACGATGGACCAAGTATAAAGTCATCCCTTTGAAAGTCATTCCCTTAAAGCGTAAATCACTCATATAAGTTGTTCTCTAGTATGAACAAATCTATCCAAGACCTACTCCTTAAAAGCTCTAGCATGTCCTAGTTGGTAATGGAAACTATTAATCCATTTAGAAATAGGTCATTAATGCAGCAAAACATTGAGCAACATGCATATGAATCCAACCACCAGTTAAATTGGCATCAAAAGGGGAAGGAGGATAAGAGAACCTAAAATAATCATAGATGTTGCAATTTGTTGTATTCAGAGCATGACTACAAATCCCCATTGAGATAGAGTCAACTTGGCTAGCTGTGGTGGTGAAGGCTTCAACACACTCTTGTGCAATAAGTCATACGCCTCAAGGAATCACTTGTTTATTTGAGCCTTTCTACCACCAATATTTGGTTACCAACTCAAACTTTAACCACTCTCTACAACACAATTCTGACAAGCTTTTGATACAAAAAGTCCCTCCCATCTTCACTGTCTACTAATCCATGTGCCAAAATTTATCACCAAAAAGGCAAAAACCTCAGTTACTGTACGCAATTTCTCTTTGATTAGATAATATAGCAAAAGAGTAGCATCTACCCCTTTCTACCACTATCCTACTGTGAGTTCAAGTAGTTCTTCAGCATCTCCCAAAATTAAACATCCCAGAATATCTAATAATGATGAGGCATAATCTGACTTCCCTCCCGGTCATGGTCAAAAGCAAGTGATCAATTTGACAAACTAAATTTTGTTTGGGATGTTAAAATTTGGTAGATTAAGAATCTTCCTTCTGAGTTCTGCATGTTACCAAAAAACCCAAAGCTTCAGTCTTCTGCATCTTTTAATGGGTTTTCAGTTGTCACCAAAAGATACATAGGCCTATATTATTACTCAAGTAATGATGAAATAAACACCAATTGCGAGTTGGTTCTCAATCAATTTCCTGAGCCTGATTTCTAGATACTAGATTGCTAATGGAGACCCAATTGGTGGGTGAAAAATGAGTTTGGACATTGGCTTCTTGTTTCATACTTCTATTGTAAGGATGTTTAATTTCATGGATAAACCTTGGCTTCTTGATTCATACTTCCATTGTACCACTCATACCTCCAAAAAAAAGTTGTGGCGGATAAATGTCGTCTCAATATATCAACAAACTTTTCTTCTCCTCATTCAACTCCTCTCTCCCAACCAAAAGGGGGTTGTCCACTTGTCCTTACGTCTAAACTTGATTAGTACAAAGCTGGTTAGTTGATATTTTTTTTTATTTTCTTGGGTACTGGAACTAGAAATTTTAGCCTGTGAATCTATATTATTCTTTGAACTTCAGATAAATGCCCTCTCAACCCTGTGTGACAATGGTCGTGATAGTCTTAAATACAGGCTGGTGCACCGAAAGCAGTACATACCGATCTGAGGGAGATTTTTAAACTTGTCGGTGATGCGTTCTTTAGTGATTGTATTGCGGCCGAAATCCAACGATTGTTGTTTGTAGAAGCTTCATTCTCCTGCAGATATTCTATGATGAATATTGACAATACTTAATAGGAAAAACATAAGTGCAATGTCATATCATCAGCCCAAAAAGGCTTCATAGAATGGTCCATGACATGAAACAAACATGCATAGTACTTCATATAATGGACCAACTTTTGAAAACAACTTACAAGGGAAGATAGAATTTCTTCGACTGTTCTACAGGAAAAGCACCTTTCAATTATATGTAACCTGCAGAAAACAAACGTGTAACAGTAATCAATGCTTGGTTCAATTGCCTTTTCTTCATTTTAATGCTAAAATGCTCTCACATGTACATGTCTTCATCCAAAAGCATAGTAAAGCACACATGTGATATTTGGTATTATGTTTGAGGCTTTTAAGATAAGTTTGCATACTTTTATCAAAATCACCTATACAGAAAAGTGAAATAAAGAGAAAGCACAAACATATCGCGGAGCTCTAGCCACTTTCTACCTTGCAATCCCTATCCAGTACGACTATCCATTTATTTGACACTGTAAGGACTTAACAAGTACAGTATTTAGATATGAGACTTTAACCATTCGAGATTTCTCTGATTCATATAAGTAGAGTGTAGCAGACATGCCGATTCACAGTTACGTCTGTGTTATTTTTTCGTAATCTACTAACAAGAAAACACAAGGCAGATAAATTACAACTGACGATGGAAATAATTTCCAAACAGAAGCATACCACACGAAAGAATGAAATATGGCAACAGATCTCAAAATAGTTCAATACATGACATGCTACTAAGTAAATAGAGAATATCAATCTGAGCAGAATTCTTACTGACGATAAGCGCTCTTTTCTTTTACCACAGGCTGCTCGGAATATTTATCAATTATTTTAGAAATATTCAATGAATCATCTAAGTTTGCCTTGTATAGATCTTCTTCCAGCAATGCCAAATTCTGTGATGTAAAGATCCAGAAAACTCAGATAGAGACGAGTAGAAATCAGATTCTTGGAATTAGAAAACACATCCTGTTAGCAGCGCATGTGTGCCCTTTTAAAAATACTCGACTTTCAGAAAAATGGAGAAAATGAGATTCACTCAGTAAACAGTATAGACCAGCAGAATTCGAGGTTGTAACAAGAGAACATGTAGAAGTGGACATGTACCTTAGAGTGAACAAAATGTGTAGCAAGACCACATGCAAGCATTTCAGCCCCATCCAATCTAGTACCAGTCAGACCGACGTATTCCCCTAAGGAGTAATATAAAATAACATATAAGGTCCAAAATACCAAAAATTTGGTAACGAATGGACAACAAACTTAGAAACAAAGCTGAGATGATGCTTAATCAGAATTGAGATCTCAACAATTACTTAAAAGGAATTGCGCATTTTAAATAAATTAAACAACATGCAAAAATATAATAAGACTTGGAAAAATGATTAAGAAACTCTCCTAAAGATCTGAGAACCATATCAAATCATGAAATCCTTTGACATTCAAGATATATGACTGCATCTTCTCAAACACGAGAAAAAAATGAAAAAGATGACTCGAAGCAAAAACCTTGATACTGACTTAAAGAATATACACAGTCCAGAAATAAGTAAGATTTCTAAGATGCATCAAACATCAGCATGCAAATTTGAAGCATAATCAACATAAAATCAGACATTTTTACCTAAATACATGACACACCTGTAGGCNCAAATGAGATCCAGATGGAACTTTCACTAAAATACAAGGAATTTTCTTGTTTCTTTTTCTTCGGAACATCAGAAAGTTACTCCCTCACCCCCAAACCAACCTTTCAAGGTATGTGGCGCGACAGGAGCAGGCAGGAACCACTTTAGTATCCATTGAACTAACAAAAGCACTATCAAGATTAAAACTTGCATACCATCCTCAAATGCCCTCATGTATTTACTATTTAATTAAGATTTCATCGAAGTAACTTTTTTCAAATGGTTGATTCTCCAGCATCCAGATGTAATGGGGTTTAATGAAAGAAAAAGGAAGACATGGATTTTTACCATAAAATCTGGGTAGCCTTGACAAGAAATAGGAGGCACCAGCATCTGGAAAGAGTCCTAAAGCTGTTTCAGGCATTGCAAAGACCTGCAGAAAGTCCACTTTTAGAGAAAGTTATGAAGTTTTTCTAAGAACTTGAAATAAAGCTAAGAAAGAGCTTCATCATGAAATTCTTAATGTTATAGGCAATTATCAAAAAGAGAAGCAGGCAGATAAGCAAATATAATTTTCTTAGATCCATGTATGTGAGCGTTGAGAGCATAGCTCAAGAATTTATACAAACAAACAAGATAGAAAAAAATCACTGAGACCTCGCCCACTTCAGTAATCCTTAACTACATTGGTCAGGCAAATTCCAGATAAAGACGTCTATTACTCATAATCACACTTTTTGCCAACAAATACTGCATTTATCAAGAACATAACTTTATTTGCACAGGTGGGAACTATCACCATATGTAATTATCTCGTCCAGAGAACATTATTGAACACCACTGACAATAACAGCATAGATGACCTTGAAAATGCATCTATGCTGGCAAGTAGCAATATCTCCCAACCTCTCAAAACATTGTTTTGTAGATAAATTTCCTATACATCTAGTCACTACCACTTGTATACATATATTCACTGCATCTCTACATACTACATAGCAAGACACAAAGCGAGGGGGGAGGGTGAAGCAATACAACAAAAAAGCTAAAGATTGAAGAGATACCGTATTCTCAGTAACAACTCGAAATCGACCGTGAACTGATGCACCAGCTCCAGCCCCCATGACAAGCCCATTAATAATTGAAACCTTCAAATGTGTTTGCAGAAAGAACCACAATTGAAAAATCAGATAGCATACCTACCTCGTTTATAGAATATAGATTAAATGTGTGTGTGCGCGCGCACGCGCGCTGTACTGGAAAGGGCAGATAAATACACAAGAGATCGAAGAGGCTCATAACCTGCGTTTTTTTGTACGTCGCCATAACATAATTTAAACTGAGCTCTTTCCAGAAACATTCTGCACCTATTCTCCAATTTCCTGCCCCAATTAACAGAAGATGCTAAATCAAACAACTTGTATAGCAGACGAAATTAGTATAAATTTTCGCGTAGTCCAGCAATTTAGGTTTCTAGCGATGAGAAAGCCTGCCAATAGCCTAGTCAAAAAAAGTAAACATTCATGTACAACAGAGCTGCTTTTGCTCCATCTGATCAGTGAATAGCTACTACCACTCTGCTTACTGTTGTAATATCCATTTAAATTTGGAAGCCTGCAACTTCAACCAAGAATGCTTGTTTTAATTAAAAATAGCCATCTGAGTGTAGCATCTCTCTCTCCCCCCTAACTATTGAGACCCACTGATTGAAAAACTACTTTTTATTTTTTTTATTAAACTTGGTAAATGGCAAGCAGATGTGCCATAAAACCGAATGAATATCAACCAGAACATGGGGAAAATGTCTTTTTGGTAATATCTACTAATTTCCCCTTTCAAAAGAGGTAAACAAACTTTCAAGGAAGATTTTTTTTGAAGCAAACTAACTTACTGTAGTGTCTTGTATTGCTCTTAAGGGAAGATGAGCTTATTTAGACCAATATCAGTAAAGTTTTAACATCTATGTAGATCATGAGGTTTCTTTTCAGCAACTCTTTCTGAACAGGAGGAGTATGTATAGCATGATATAAGGCCTCAATTGGTTGATATTATTGGCCTAAGGAAGTATTGGTTCTCAGGAAATACGATTTGAAGTACATGTTTGGTAGGCAAACAGTAAATATGCGGGAAGTGCAACTCCTTTAGCAAGCACAACTTCCCCTAAAGTGTGGTAGTAGATTTATTGCTTCCATCTAATTGCACAATGTGGGGAAAAGAAACAATCACTTGTTGTCATTCCTCCCATGAGGAATACCAAGACATATTCAGAAAGGAGAATGTGATATTGTTGGAACTTGGAACAAATGAGGATGCAAGAAGGACCAAATAAAGGTCATTACATCACACATTCTTTAACATTCCATTTTAGCAGTTACAATCTTTTACTAAAATATTTAAATGAACAGATTATATTGCACTGAAACATAAATAACTTCTTAGCAAAGTTTTTCGCCTTCATAAATGGTTGACCTCTGATTTATTCATCATATAAAAGGTTTCTTAAAGGTAGGTTTCAGAGCATAATTTACAAATGATGTTGTTGATAACTTGATATAATGCATTGAAGTTCCAGATTGCTCAATTCATGTTACAACAGCCACAACTCTTGACATAATGTGTGAGAGATGCCCCTTCCACAAATCTTGATCTCATAACTATGTTAGTATTTATTAGTGTAAGTGCTGTTGTGTTTGAGAAGGGTATAGACGTATAGTAGTCACGTTTAGAATAGTCCATGGAAATGAATGTTGAAGCAACAAAAAATATAGGCAAACAACTTCTAAGAAGTTGCTATGTCCTTCCTACCAACTAAACACAACAGGGGCATTTCCTAAGAAATTCATATGGGGAATGACTTATGAGTTACGGGAAGTTGCACTTCGAGCAAAAATTTAGTTATTTCGTGAACAAAAGAGGCCTAAAATAATTGGCTGCACCAATGGGATGAACTTACCTTTAATGATTTCGCGAGCCATAGAAGCAACATCACCCCCAGCACTAAATGCCTTTCCATTTCCCTGGTAAGGATTACAGAAAGCATAACAACATCACATTAATTTCACACCAAATGCAATCATACCAGTCAAACTAACTACTGCTCTGAAAGGAGCCAGAAGCTTTTGACCAAAGTGAAGACCAATACAATACTTGCACCAAAATCAAATACTTAACCAGATAACACACTGAAATCCTCTCAATTTCTATAGCCATCTTTGATCTTTTATCCTTAACATACCCACAATAAGAATCTCACATGACATGGTCCAAAATGAGCTTGGGAAAACCAAACCCTGCCTTCTAATGTTAACCAGCTGATGCCAAAAGGTCATTGAAATAGGACACGCTGCAAAGTCTGATGTCATTACAAATTTACAACTTTCCTGTGAAAGTTCATTTCCCTCGCATCAGCCTCTTTCCTTTGCCTAAACATAAGTGGTTTCAAGAAAACCTCTTAGGGTTAATTTTGAAGAAATTTCATTGAAATTCATGTCCATGATAGCTCTGAGTTGTAATTAAATAATGCAGCAGATAAATTAAGCCCACTTCATCATATACTAGGTGCACTGCACCAGCAGTGTAACTTATAGAAATGTTCTTTATAAGATAAGGACTATATTTCAGTGAGGTACCATGAACTTTTAGCTAATTGCAGTGAGGTACCATGACATTTTAATATGTATGAGGTACCTGCTTTTCAAAATTAATATAAATGAGCTACATTTTGAATCTATTTTGGTGAATAAAAAGATGTGGCACTTCCATTTACATTAGCTTAAGTATCCAATTCACTTTTACAACCAAATTGCCCTTACGCACATGAAATGACATGTCTATTTAAAGAACTAAATTTATTTAATGCATGTAATCAGTTACTATTAACATCAAACCCAGCGCATCACGGCACAATTGGTAGATATCTTGTGATGTGGTCCTAGTGATTCAGGTTCAAAGCCTTATGTGATTCTAGTTAACTTATTGTGATAGGAGTTTAATTCTCCACTCAAAAAAAAAGAGCACTATAGCAACTTGCAATACGCATTTCATACATCATTAGTTGTTGTTGTGTGTGTGTGTGTGTGTGGTTAGGTAATAATTAAATTATTTGAAAATTATAATTTGATATGTTATATGGAGTATGATATATTGATTTCCTACGATCATCTGATCTATATCTCCTATAATAGAAATAATAACAAACAAATTTTTATAATGTAGTATGTTTTGTAGGAGTACTAGACTAGAAACAACTCCCGAAAATTACAACTTTCCTACAGAGGATCCATTGATAATATCAAATAAAAAAATTTATTCAACTTACAAAATATATCATAATCTTTGCTAAGTATTTATCGTTGATTTTCACAGATCAGGATGTGCTACATAACAAACGAAGTTAGAAGACTGCTCAATCACAAAGTAATTTAGTACTCCTCTGTCCCAAATTGAAAGTCCAAAATTGATTTTGCACACATATTAATATCAAGGTTTGGGTCGTGACTACCCAACCATTAGCGGGTGAGGAGGACAATCGGGATCCTCAATCCTTGCTTAATACTCTTTTCAGCTCTTGAGCCCTTATGGCAAGGTGGATAGGGTATGTGTCTCTCCGAGAATGTATTCTCGTAAGAAGAAAGGAACCGAATCTAGGGAGCTGCGGAACCTCCATTCTTTTTTCTTTTTTTCTTTTTTTTTGATAAAAGAAAGAGCTTTATGAAGAAGAAGAGATTAAAGCAAAGGGGAATTAACCATACACAACAGAAAATCGGCCCCTAAACAATCCAGCCCACCTTACACAAACAAGACCAAACACAAGCCACTACTTAAAAATTACGAACATCGTGATTAATATTAGACTTAAAGCGCTCCATTCCCGGTAACCCTTCTTCCTTTCAGAGTAAACCTTAATCCCAAATGCCTTATCTTTTCGATGGTAGCAATCCAGGGGTATTGGTCGTGGTTTATGAAGATTCTAAGCTAGAATGTTAACGGTCTAGGGAGGGGGGATAAGTCGAGTTTGATCAAGATTGTGTACAGCTTCTCCGAATGTGGTGTGTGCAGGCTAAGCAGGAGATTGTGGATTCTTTTCTGGTTCGTAGTCTTTGGGAATCCTGGTCTAATGATTCAGCGAGTCCTGTCCGTCGTGGCGTCGGGGGGTATCCTTGTCCTGTAGGACACCCGGTTTGGGACCATTGTCGAGCTGGGTGAGATGAAGAAACACATGCCTAACAGGCTCATAACTATGGTCGCAAAACCCACACAATGATGCAATTTGGCCTTCATGGGCATTCTAATTTGAAAGCATGTTGTTGGTGTTGACTACTTGATACCACAGAAAACCATAGTAAGCATAAAAGTTTTGACATAATGTTACTCAAACTAAGATCAGATTTACTATGTTACAATATGCTGTATTCTTCTCCTAGGGAGGAAGAACCAAAAGGTTAAGCTAACCAAGCTCTAGGGGAGGAAACAACTTTCTCCAGCAAGAAATCTGAAACAATGGTCAACAGCAGTTACTCCAGAATTTCCATTGTGTGATCTACTCGCAAATTAACCATGAAATTGAACACAGTACCACAACAATTATGAAAACTGTACCATATGAGAGAATACCTTCATTACAACCAACTTGACATTAGGATCTTCCTCGTAAGCAAGAAAATTTTCCAACAGCTGAGGAAACTGTGTACAAACAAATGTCAATGTAAATGAAACCAGATTTATCTTTCCATGACAAAAGGAGATTGTAGAAAAATAGTTGAATGCTGAGATAATATCCTATAATTGTCCACCTCTATCAATTTACGCAATCTTTTCATTTTTCGGTGCAAAGCCTTCATAATTATAGATCAAAACCTTACACATAACAGTTATGCAATCCTGAGGTCTGCATAGCATGCAAAGAGAATCCACCATCTTTCAATGATTAGGTTGGACAAAGAGCATCACAAAGTGTTCATGAGATGCACTTACAGTGTGCAAAGACCACACTTCTATAATGCCTCTTATGTAGCCAATATTACAAAAGTAGATCTGAAAGAGACTTGAAATTCAATGAGAGGTATGAGAAGAATATAGAAGTTGCTATATCAATGTACTGAACAAGGATTAATAGTTTAATACTCGAACAAACGAAAGGGGACAGGGAAACCGAGATCTAAGTAGAAATTTGATACAGACCGACATCTACTTACTCTCTCCATCCCACTATTACGTGGCATTGTGTGCATATTCTTGTCCCACTATTAGGTGGCCATTGTACTATTCCAGATTCATAATTATTAAAATAACTCTATTTTATCTCCACTATCAATTAATTATGATAAAATTGCCCACTCATTCTCTCTCTTTAAAATCCCCTTCTCACATTCTAAATAGAAAATTAAAACACTCAAGTACTCCCCCCACCCACTCCCATTCTCCTTATATTTTGTGCAAATAGTAGAATGGCCACGTTATAGTGGGACGGAGGGAGTATAACTTAACCTCAGAAATTTGGAGGATGATTATGATCCACATTGATAATTTAGGTTTAACATAGGTGATCTTAACATTGGAACTAGGGTAATGAACAAGGATACTAAAACCACATAGTTTGAAGACTTTCATTAATTAGCTTGATGAAAATTGAAAGATGAGCACTCCAAAATGAGATCCATTTCGATTGCACAGTAGCTGCTTGCCACTGTTAAAGAAGATATAAAGCTATTTAATAGCTATAGTATCTCCTTTTACTGAATTCCTGATGTCCTTGAACGCCTTGGCAAAACACTTGTGCCTGATAAAAGTTTCAGCTAATATTAAAAGAGTTCTTTTCTTCCCCAGTGTAACAGGTATGTGTATTACCAATGGGAATATTAATCCTTTGGGTATATGCAAGCCACCAACCAATAGTAAAAGACATACCAAGGCTTGGCAGTTAGAATGCATACTCGCACAGCCCATATAAATGCTCCACAACATCAAATATTATGTTACAGATCATAAGATGATAAAAGTGGCACCTTCAATTGCATCTGGGGACTTGGGCTTAGACCAGTTGCGAATACCAGGATAACTTAACTATTATCATCTCTTTAAACAGGATAACAAGTTCATCTAAGAGGACACGAGCTGTAATGAAGAATATAACCCAACTATTGCATACCATATCATATGAGATTGCATTCAATTGCTTTGGCCGATTCAGCGTAAGTGTTCGCACAAAAGGTTTTTCTTCAACCAAAATCTGTCAAGGCAAAATCAATGATAACTGTACAAGTAAGAAATGAGACAAAATGCTCTCTAACTGCAGTCTTAGAAGTTAAGTACTTAAGTACTGGAGAACATAAATAACTAGCATGTAAAAAGCACACAGAAGGGTCATGTTACTGGAAATAAATGGGAATTTAAGCCTTATATATGAGCAAGATGCTTAAACTTCAAACTCAGTTTCTCAGTTAAGTTGTTGTGAGAGCAAACTCCCAACTTTGTAACTTCAACTTCAAACTCATATTAGCTTCTCGGTTTAAGTTGTTAGAAGCTAGGCCAAAGAGACCCTAATTTCCTAAACCAAATGGCTCAAAGGAAAATATAGTCATGTTTATGATTGCAGGCTGCAACTCGCCTGCATGAAGCCGGAATCGCTAGTAATTGCCGGTCAGCCATACGGCGGTG
>BSSO01004476.1:0-14488 GCA_030267885.1 Mesembryanthemum crystallinum | reverse complement strand
GTCAAATTGTCTTTAACTACCTCTATAATTAATACTCTCTTTAATATGTGCGCATAGACCTAAAGCGACAGTTATTTTGAGACGGAGGGAGTATGTTGAATCGACGTATTTTTTAAATATTAACTTATTAAAATTTTTATACTTATATAATTACTATAGTTGAAGTGTTCGTTGTGTTACACTCTGTGAAAAGTCAAACAAAAGATTAACTTGGGACGGAGAGTAGATCTTTAGGGTAGCGTTTGGATCGCTGATTTGATTTTAAATATCAAGATTTGAATTCCTAAATTTGAAATTCTAGAATTGAAATCCAATTCCATTGTTTGGAAACTCATGAAATTTCAATTCCTGAATTTTGAAATCCAAATTCATTGTTTGGGTAACCTTAGGATTTCAATTGTAGAATTTCAAGCAGGGTAAATAAAGAAGGCAATTGCAAATCAGTCTATGGTTTTTTTGTTGAATTATCAAACATCAATTGAGAAACCTGGTCAAATTACAATGAATGGAAAAAAAAAAAAAAAGCCTCCAAATTCTCATTACTAAAATCTACCCGTTCACAGAGAAGAACAAAAAAAAAAAAAAAAAATAAAAAAATAAAAATAAAAATAAAAATAAAAAATAAATTAAATTGTGGAGGAAAAATAACAGAGAAATTCGTAGAGAAATAAAATCAACAAGATCAACATATCTAGGTAAATCAACGTGAAAGAACAAGTCTCCAATTTCAGATCGAAGAAGCAACAATTAGATACCAAAATCAAAATTGTGCTCAATTCTCTCTCCTAGGGTTTGAGTTACCAATCTCTCTTCTTGACTTTTTGCTTGCATCAAAGCCATGGTTGACGAGATCGGCTTCTTAACTGCGATGACAATGTAGTTTAGCCATCGATCGACACCGTCACCTCCCTCGCTCACCATTGTTGACGCCACCAAGTTCCTTGAACATTTCATGATATGGAAGATCCGAAGAGAGAATTTCGGGAGAAGCAAAATTCGAAGAAGAAGCGACCGATAAGCAAGAGATGAATGAGGAGAGAGAAAAGCCAGAGAGGTCGTCAATCGCCATGGATTAGATCGCTGTAGATGAGAATTGACAAAATGGAGGATGAGAGAGACGAATGTCGAGTGTCGAGATCGAGAACATCACGCCCCAAAAGTAGTGAGAGAAAGTTGAGTGGGCTTGGGCTGGGAATTTGAAATGACATGTATTATGAGAGAATTTGAAATCCATATTTTTCAGCCTTTTTTAAAATAGACATGGAATTGATCCAAATTCTCAAGCCAAATTCTTATGTTTCCCAAACACTAGAATTGGCCCAATTACAGAATTTGAAATCAAATGGCCTTATCCAAACAAGCCATTATTGAATTTTATTCAATTTCGTGGAGTTGTTGTTGTTCATCAGCTCCACTATGCCGCTATGCATGATACGCCATACAGCAGCAAGTTCCCCCAATCTCAGATTATCTCACCATAGGTTCATAGCAAAACCCTAATATTTAAAACGTCGACGATTCCCTCCATTGCCAACACTTAAATACTTCCAACTATGCTTTTCAATCCTCAAGATACCATCACCCACTTGAACTCCCCATTTCGCACCAAATGCCCACCATTTTCAAATTCTAGGGTTAGGGTTTTGCTTTTGCTGCAATGGGCATCAATTTCGAGCCTCAAAGTCCATTGGCGCAAAGACGAGCATCTCGACAAAGCAATCAACGACGACAAAAAATGGCGGCTTTGTGCTCGGGTCGTCAAAGAGGTCCTTAACGAACCGGGTCAAGTCATGCCATTGAGGTACTTAGAGAAGAGAAGGGAAAGGTTGAGACTCAATGTGAGAGCTGAAACTTTTCTTGATCAAAACCCACTTTTATTCGATACTTACTTTGATCGAATCAGACCCAAATCGGAACCCGTTAAGTTTATTCGCCCTAGCGATAATCTTCGAATGGTTTTGGAGGAAGAGAAGCGGATTTGTGCTGAAAATGAGCCGTTGATTGTTGCCAAGTTGTGTAAATTGTTGATGATGTCGAAAAATAAGGTGATTAATGCTGAGAAATTGAAACATGTGAAGCGGGAGTTTGGGTTTCCTAATGATTTTTTGACCAATTTAGTGCCTAAGTATCCAAATTTTTTTAAAGTGGTGGGTGATTCTGAGGAAAACTCATTCTTAGAGTTGGTTTCATGGGAGCCGGATTTCACCAAGTCGGTGATAATGGCGAGGGCAGAGGAGGAGGAGAGGATGACAGGCATTAGGGTTCGGCCTTCATTCAATTGGAAGTTGCCTCCTGGGTTTTTCATTAAGAAGGAGATGAGGGAATGGGTTAGGGATTGGTTGGAGATGCCGTATATAAACCCGTATGATGATGCTTCTCATTTAAACCCTGCATCAAGAGAAATGGAGAAGAGGATGGTGGGGGTTCTTCACGAGTTGTTATCTCTATCGTTGTTTAAGAGGATTCCTGTGCCCATATTGGGGAAATTCACTGAAGATTATAGGTTTTCAAATGTGTTTTCAAGTGCTTTCACCAGGCATTCGGGCATATTCTACGTGTCTTTAAAAGGTGGGATAAAGACTGCTGTGCTGAGAGAGGCGTATAACAATGGTGTCTTGGTTGATCGGGATCCATTGCTTGAGATCAAGGACAAGTTTGTTGACTTGTTGGAGGAGGGGTGGAGATTGAGGATGGAAGATTTGAGGCTTAGGAGAGAAGGTGTTCAGAAGGACGTGGATATGATGACAATTCAGAATCGAGAATTGCAGTTCCAAGAGACGAGCAAAGAGCTCTCAAATACAGAAGAGAAAGATGTGCCAAATCTCCAGTGATGGAGCTGGTGACTGATCTTGGAGCAGAGCAAAGAAGCTGTCATTTTGGGCATGGGATTTGAAGGGATTTTGAATGTTCATAATGGTCTTATCTGGTGGACTCTGGTGGCAGAGAAAAGGGTGGGGGAATACAGTTTGCCAAGATGTGCAGCGTGTTCGATTATTCACAGTCCTTGAAGGTAGCTTATGATTGCTAATTGTTATTTCAACTACTAGCAATGTTATTTAAGAATTGTTCCAAGAATAAACTCAATTTTCTGCTACAAAAGAGCTTGGCTTGTGCGGGAGCCTGTTTCTTAACTATATTTAATATGTAGTTCTTGTTTTTCAATGTTGACAACAGTCACTGCTTTAAACTGATGTGATGTAAGTCATGTAGAATGTGATTGAATATGATGAAAAAGTTCTTGGGTGTTTGATGTTACTGTATATCATGCCTTCTACAAATTTTAAGTGAACCATAAACTGCAAATTTGAGTTGTAGTGCACTACGTGATCAATACAAGTACTGTAAATCTGAGGTTTTGATTGAAATCCAGAAACTGGTAATTTGTCTCTCTGTTGGACATTTCAGAAAGTATGACACTGACTCTGAGTGGAAACTGAAAGTAAAAGGAACTGTTAACTTTTATCATTAGTGACAATGGTTCATGCAGCTATACTTCTTTTGGTTTGTGGAAATCTGACTGAGCTGTTGGTTTAAGGATTGTATTTCTTTTGGCATCTTTACTCCCAAGAGCTGGGTCACAACTATATGCCTGAATTGTTTTATGGATAAGTTTTGCTTATGAATTGCATTTGATTCTTCTAGCTTAGGAATCTTTTTGTTTGAAAATTTTCTCGTTCTTTCTACTAATTACTTTTGATTACCAGTCCATTTCATTAATCATCAAGCAAAGCAATATAGTGCAAGTGCAGTATAGGTGCTCTGCAGAACCAACTAATACTGCTGTATATTTCTCGCAAATGACCAGCACCTACTTAAATGCCAAAACTGACCCTTTAATTAATAGAGCACAACCACCACCCAGTGTAATCTGCCTGCGTGATTTTATAGAAGAACCAGAGCTTAAATTATGTGCCCAGGAATACATCTGCAGAATCTAAAAAGGTGGCAGTTTAATACTCCTATCTTTGAGACTGGGCAATCTGTGAGAGAACTTGTCTGTATATTTTTCATTTTGGATGAAAGAAATACTGCTGAAAAATAGCGTAAATTTGTTGGAAGTGACAATTGCTTTTCTGGCTTCTTTCTTCAACATATTGAGCATGATTCAGAATGTAAAAAGAACATCCTGCAATTTACGTTCTTTGTTATTGAGCACCATTATGTCCTGTGCAATTTATTGAGGGATGCTTCTTCTAATGCAGGAAAAATTTTCTCCTTCGCACGTGGTTCTGGCAAAGATGGCATGACAGTAACCACATGGGCAAAAACTATATTCAGATAGTTGATTAATAATGCTCACACAGAATGAATGGTACATTTTACAACCATCCAGAACCTAATCTCTATAGAAGCGGGTATTTCTAAAGCACACCCTTGTTCAGTTCTTTTTTTATATCAATCCAAAGAAGCGCCCTCTTGTGATCAACAGCAAGTGCGTGAATCTTCTACCATATAAGTAGATGCTAGGTACAATCTATTGACTTACAGAGCATTATACTATATCCTCCATATGTGCCTTTAACTTGTAATGGTGCTGGAGATGGAGAGGACAAAAATTACTAGATTGTTGCTCGTTGCTGCGTTTCTAGCTTTGATATCCAAGTCTAATAGTCAATTTAGACCACCCCCAGGTTTTTCAGTTTCGTTCCCGGCTTATCCTGCCCCCCGTCCTTTGTGCCTCTCCCAATTTCTACTAGTTAACCATGCATGTTCCAGACTTCCTTATGCCCCGGTGCCGCCTCCTTCTCCAATATCTCCCCCTCCACCTTTGCCGCCTCCACCTGTTCCACCTACTCCAGCTGCTCCACCTGCGCCAAGCAATGGTCATAGGCACGGGCATCACCACAGGCATAGGCATCATTACCATGAAACTCCGGCTGAAGAAGAATGTTGCCGTTGGTTGAAAGAAGTAGACACTCAATGCGTCTGTGATTTGCTCGTTTATTTGCCTGCTTTTCTAGCCAAGCCTAGGCACAATTACACAGTTTCGGTTGCTGAAGACTGCAGTGTCACATACCAGTGTCCCAGCCGTGTAATAGTGTGAAAGGTTAAGTACCTTTGATTTATAATGTGAAAGAGTTCATAGGCTAGAGAAGAGGATATTGTACTTATATTTGAGTATGTTACTATTCGAATAACAGCTGTCTACATAAGATAATTTCCTTTGTATGAGATTTTCGTCTATTATACTGATGTTCGTAGATAGTGTATCTTTTCCTTGGTGAACTATTGTGACTGTTTAAAAGTCAATTTTGGCGTCTCAATATGGCTGAGGACTATTTTCACGAATGAATAATTCGTATCCGATGAGCAGAATTCAATAATCCTATTTGAATCCATGTTCTTTTGGGTTTATATTTTATTGAGATTTGGAAAATAGTAGCAGTCAGAAGTGTTCGTTGTTTGAGCGTCGTCTTTCCGTCTACTTTGCTAGCAAATTGGATCTATTGCTCCATACTGTTGAGATTAGAAAAAATAGTTGTAATTAGAAGTATAGTTGTTTGAGCTCCTTTTCTTCTTCTAGTTTGCTAGCAAATTGGATCTATTGTTCTATATTGTACTAGAATGTGAATGGCTCTATGAATAACCAGGACTATTAGCTGCTACTAGGCCTTGAGAGGATTTGAGTTTTACTCGTGGGATCAACATCACGGCAGTGCAAAACAAGCTATGAGAAGTCTTGTGGTGCTCGACAGGTGAGGAGTCTCCTGAAAATCAGTCATTGTGTTGACTAACAACAAACAGGTATAGCTCTGCGTTACTGAAGATGTAAACTCAAGGTTAACTCGGAACATACGTGGATTTGTCCTCATCCGCTTCAAGCGTACAACCCATAGTCACCCAGTCTGTGGTAGCATGAAAACCTGGTCGAGTGAGCCCTAAGCGGCCGCAATAAGCAGTAGAATCCTGAAATTTATTTGTTTTCATTTTTTTCATCACAAATTGACGCTGGATTTTATTGACCACAAATATTTGCATTACAAGATTGCATAATCATGCATCTATATGAGTCTAATATTCCTGCGCCTTAATTGACAGAATATATTCAGTGATTGAGAGATGTGGCATGATGTGAAGTTATAATGCGAGTAAGAGCTCTGGCGAAAGTTCCAAGTGATTGATAATGACTGATTTGGTTGATTATGCTGCTTCTATTGTGGAGTTTTGTTTAGCAGAATCAGGGACTTGCCAAGTAGTTTCCCCTTCCTGGCATTAACTTGCCATGAACTAATTGTATGTTGCTCAGCCTTTTCCTAAACATGGGACTCCAAAGGAAATCTTGAACATTGTTAACTGACGTTTGTTGTTCCTTGTTAAAGTGGCATATAATTCCAGGTGAGGTGAGTGTAAAACCTGCAAATTTAATATACAATCTCCAGATTATGATAATTAGCCATCTCTTTTGTTTCTAACTTTCTTTTTCCGTGTCAAACAGGGAAGAATTTCAGCTCTAATGGCTACTGCACGTCTAAGAACTTCCAAGTAGGTGCTCTGTACTTCATATGGTCCTATATATATATATATATTCCGTAGTTTATCATGTTTTATATATTCTTTGAATCTTGCATTTGTCTGAAGCATATATGCTTGAAAGCCACACAACAGATTTGATAGTGAGAGTGTTGGGTTTTGGTTTTTTGCCCAATTATCTTGTTATCACAAACTGTTAAGGTTAAGCTTGTGAGAGCAAGTGGATTTTGACCATTGATTGGTATGAAATTAGTATTAACAAAGTTTTATGATGATTTAAAATGTGCCTTAATGCTAGATCTAGTGGTGATAAAGCTTAGTGCTCATATATTCTCGATGTGATATTCGCTTTTTTTCTTTTTCTGAGAAGATTTGGAATTGCATATGAAGACAGAAAACAATAATAGTCTGATGCAGATATGTTATATGCAATTGACTGAGATCCCCCTTATTCTTTATTCTCTGAGAAAGGTGATGTGATTAGCTATTGCGGAGCAAACTTGAGCCTGGTTGTTTGCTGTTTGAGTGTTTGGATGTGTTTATTGCATTTAGACCTGTCAAATGTTGGTTATTTTGGGTTTTGGTCGGGTTGGTCTCCAGTTGATTTTGGATCAAATTCAATTTTTAGTTATATTTTTCAGAATATAAACGGGTTCGAGTAGGGAAATTTGTGTTAGGATCCAAAACAAGGGTCGGGTTTCCGGGTTGAAGCATCTTTTGTCCTTCTGACAGGTCTAAATTTGCATTCTATGTACTGTACTGATATTACCATTCTGGAATAACATTCTGACCTTTGGGAGAAAAGAGAAGTCTGTAATAATAATGTCAATTTTCATTTTGTCCACACACTGTATATTGAAGGAGATGGGGCTTGGGTTGATCAGAAAATGCAATGGTCAAAAAGTTCAAAAGTTACTTTGCTTTCTCTTATTGTCAGTTTCTGGCGAATATAGTCGATTTGTCTTCACATATTTGCCCAAGAAGTGATTTTTCGATTTGAATCTTTAAAAGATTATGGCTTGATCATAAGTGAAGTGACAGATTGAAATGGATTGGGATTCCTAAAAAATGATCTCTAAACAAGGGGAAATTGTTTTGTTTGTCAGCTTACCTTAACAACCAATTCATGTTTGAAGTCTTGCAAGAGCAGCAATTCTAGTTCAAGTTATATTTTACATGGTATGTAGACATGCATAAGCAAGTTCTAACTCAATATCAAAAGTTCAATGGCTGTCAACCTTAATAGCGATATTTTTTTTAGGTGTTGACAAGGAGTAACATCCATCCTTCTTAGGGGTGACTAAATGGCATGCACATCTTTGGGTATTTCACGATTAAATTTGCTTAGGTGCTATCCAAGAGACTTGAACTTATATTGATATAATTTTCACAAATTCTCAAATGAGACGCATGTGATTTTTATATTAAATATATGTGAATCCTCCTAATTTCACCCATATATCACACATAATGTGAAATGAACACACCAAACGTTACATATTTTGTTAACTAATAATAAAAAAGTACATTATTTAAATACTAATGGAGGGAGTATACGTATAGCTCCAACATAACCACGTTGAATGATGGATTAAGAGCTGGCCATGGGCGATAGGATTCGGCACAAGCACGGCACGGGCCCACGTGCACTCCAAGCACGGCCGAGCACGTTGCATGCCGAGCCATGATTTTTCTGAAATTGTGTGCCTAGACATGGACAAGCACGGCACGGCATGCCCCGACATGGCAAAAAACGAATGTTTTAATATAAAATTTGAAAAGTTATATAGGTACGGCACGTAGGCATAGCATGAGGCAAGGCACGACATGCATTGAGTGGGCCGTGTGCCGAGGCTCTCGAAGCTTTCAGGCACGCAAAGCAGGGCATGTGGGCCGGCCCAGCACGGCCAACTCTAAATGGAGTTTAGGTGTGATGTTACATCCATAACTGTTATGGACAAATTTTGATCATAACATATGGGATACATATTTTTAATCACCTTTATTGGATATATATATAATGCTGAAAATGGGATAAATTTCTGTGAGAGGTCACATATTATGAACAAAAGTTGTCCATAGTTTTCCTGTATTTACTTTCATTCCCCTGCACTCTCTTGTAATCTTGTTGGTCTTTTGTATGTTATCACTTTCAGCCGACCTTGATCATGCCTGCCTGCCTACCTACCTACCTAGGACCAAAATCTCGGCTCACTAGTCACTCACTATTGTACAATCATGCAACAGAGGTTGAAACGTGACCTCTAAAATACATATCTCATATCATAGTCTTTGTGGTGGATTACATATATATACTCCACTAACCATATGTTTTGTGTATGCTCATTTTAGGATAATCTATCTAAGAACCACAACAGTGTCGTTTATCAACGCATGATGGGGAATCAAACCAATCAAGTAATCTATTAATTTGGCACATACATAGTTGATAAAACCTTCCATTACTCTTCAGCAGAGTTTAAGATAACTTAAACTTTTGGTCGTTATAGTTATCATCACTTGTTGATTAACTCATTCACCATTTTGGAGCCAACATCTCTATGTGCAAAAGGCTCTACCGATAGATTTAGGGTATGTTCAGTTCGCCTGAAAATACCTGAACTGAACGAACGACCTGAACTTTGAATGACTTGAAATGGAATTTAGTAAGGCGAAATGAACACACCCTTGGTTGATATCTGATCTTGTTTTAAGTCGGCCATGCTTATTTCGTAGTTATCATTTTACATTCAGTTTAGCGCATTCAACTTAGTTATATAACTTACTTATTGTGCCACATATCACTTGTTTATTCAGTTCAGCTTAGTGTCATTCAATTGAAATGAATAGAGTCTTAATGTAGCTGTCTGCCTTTTTAAAAAACGGTCAAAGAAGATAAAGTTAGGCTTTGTGGTTACCATTCAAATTGTACGCTGTACGGAAAAAGAAGAAGGTGAAGGTATATTTACTTAATCCAGTCATTTGAATTAGCATATCATTGTTAGTTAATCGCATACCTTAATATTCCTCTTGATAAGGGCCCCTAAATTATGTGGGGACAAAAGTTCCACCTTGAGAGCAACTGATTGCAGCTCTAATACCATAAATTAATGGCAAATGAGATGCGAATTTCTTCATAACAGGAAATGTTAACTAGAATTGTTAGTTGCAAATTGCTACTTAATCCTATTGGAGGAAACCCATAGATATATATGATCTTGAAACGAATCTCCATCCATTTTTGTATTTGGGACTTCCTAGGATATATTATATGGAGTAAAAAGATATGGTAATTAATGTAATGACTTTTTTGAAAAATGGTTTAATTTGCATCGTCTTTTGCTTTAGAACCACAAGATTTATTAGACATTATCTCTCAACTCAATCTTGTATTAATTATAAGATACTGTACTAATCTATTGGCTTGGGATTGATAGTAGTGAATTGTTGAATGATAAGGGAATACAAGTGTCAGGTTGTAGGTGTCGTAGATAAGAGAATAGACTAAAGCTATATTCAGTTCGACTGAATGATGCTAATCTGAATTGAATACACTGAATTGAGCGTTGCATATCAAAACGAAATTTAAGTGATCGTAGGATGAGAACGATAAGATGAAGAGAGCCTAGTAACTTTAGTTGAACGAATGAATGCACTAGCCATTTTTATGTATCACACTAACGGAAGCAAATCTAGGCTCATAATGAATAACATAACACAAATGAGTGTTGCAGAGATCTCATTCGACTAGTTCACAAATGGGTAAATCACACATTTAACCATCAACGACGAAATACAAACAAATTCCTAACACATTCTAGTTCCCAGAAGTAATTAGGCAATAGAAATCTTTTCATTAACTGGATACAAGTGTTTTGACTGAAAAGTCATGTTTTGCTAACAAAAATTGTAGCAGTCATAGACCTATAACTCTCTCTTTTCTAGTTTTGTATACCAAAACTGCAAAACAAGTTCTGCCTTAATCTGGCAAAACTGCACACACAGCAGAACAATGAAGATATATAGCTCCATCAACCTGATCATATTTCATTGATTAATTAGCACCAAAGCTAATTAATCAGCCAATAAATCTATACTTGAACTAGTTTGATTATACTAGTTAGAGACCTGTAGCAGCCACAGCCTGGTTATTGCTTCTGATCATATTCATGCTCCTAGTAACCACATCCGCAGCTGAGAAACTTGGCCTGTAACTATGGTTAAGGAACTTATTCACAATCTTGATAGATGGCATTGCCACTAGTTTCTCCCAGGCTTCGTCGGCCCGGTCTTTGCTCCGTTTTCGGAACACTTGGGTCGCGTCGAGCCGGTTAAGGTCCCACCCCTTGAGGCGCTTCAGCCTGTAGATCTTTTCTAGCTGTCTACGAGCCAGTTTACATGTGTTTACCTTGATGTCATTCATGGCCCGGTTAAGCTCTTGGGCCCGGCCCGCTTCGTCTAAGTGAGGCTCGGCCCGGAAGTACGGGTCAAGTTCCGGTACTCCGATAGCTCGTCGGATCCCCCGGGTATAGTCTGTGTTTTGGGGGTCGAAAATGGATCGGACCTCGTCAAGCATTCCGGATTCGACCATTTTGTCGACCCGGTCTGACACGAAGCTGTGGAGTACGGATTCGGACACGTCGACCCAAAGGAAGCAGCAGTCGTACTTGGGTCCGAACCCGTATTTGGAGTCCGACACAAGGGATTCGATGTAGGAATTGGAGCCTCCAACGATGATTGGGAGCTTGCCTTTATGGAGAATAGATTCCACAGCTTGTGTGGCCTTTAGGCAAAAGTCTTTCGCTGTGAAATCAACGTTGGGATTTGCTATGCTTAGCAAGTGGTGTGGGAAACCACATTGTTCTTCCTTTGTGACCTTGTTGGTCACAATGTCAAGGCCCTTGTACATTTGGATCTTATCTGAATTAATGATCTCGGCTTCGAAACGGGTCGCTAGGTCGATCGAGAGGCGGGACTTGCCCGTGCCTGTCGCCCCCATTATGAACACCACCTTGTCCCTCGGCCGCCGCCATGGATTGAACAATTCCATGTTGAGATAGCTTGTTGTAGGGATTCTTAGTAGGGGTTGTGCTTGTTTCCACATTTGCATGGGAATTCTCATGGTTTTATAAGCTGTTACAAGATAGATATAAAAGTCAACCTCAATAATATGGTACAATAATAATATATAGGTTCACTTGTAAGATGAACAGGTTAGGAATAAATATGTACTCCAGGGTTGCCCATCCGGTAGATCAATCATGGAAATTAATGAAGTATGGTTATATATATAATATTATCACACTTGATGTTCTAGCTACGTAGCTAGTAATGAGTGGTTGGCTACTTCACTTTAAGAAGTACAAACTTTGAGGAATTTGTATTTTGTTAAGTAGTGAATGTGATCAAAACATTTCGCATGGTTGACAAAAGAAAATACGCTTTAATTTCCACCATGAAGTTCGACTTACCTAAATAACCATGAAAGATACTTTGTTCTATTTCTTTCGGTCAAACAATCTTATAACACCTTATACTTGGCAGAAACGTCTACTTCCTATATATTCTATTTTGTTATTAGGGAGGATAATTTCTCATGAGAATGATACAAAACCAACATGATATGCCATGTGCCACTTCTCACAAAACTCTCATAATGTTTTTGACAACATTCAAAGAAAAACAAAAGGAAGAAAAAAACAAAGAAGAAGAAGAAGAAGAAGAAGATGCATGCACATATAAATAACAACTCACCTCTTTTTGGAGAGACCTTTCAAATGATAGGTGAGAGAGGAAATATGGAAAAGCCAATAATAACTCTTACAAAAACACAAAAACCTTTTTGTGTTTGTGTTGGTTCAACTCCCAATGGATTAGTACATGATTGGCAATGGTTAGTTGTTGTATATATATAGGGGAGTAATGAAAGATGATAGGAAAGAAGCAGGGGAGTGTTGTTGTATGTAGCAAATACAGCTCATACTTAAGTGCCGGTGTCCTCTTTCTTAAATATATAAGTACTAGTTCTATTGAAATTTTTAAACTTAATTTTGGCCCATTGTGATCATGGGTAGTCAACTCCAAGTTGGTGGTCCTTAGTGTATTCCCCAACATAAAAAGTTCCTATGGTTTATAATGAATGGCTTAACTTTATGCTTTTTTATTTTTATTTTTATTTTTTTTATTGGGTATGTGCAAGAGGTTAAAAAAAGAAAAAGAAAAAGGGTATATAGGAAAGCAAACGGCTGTGTTTTGTGGTCATTTCTAATAAGACATATATAAGGTCTATTGTAAAAGGGATTGAAGCCACTATCTATCCATTGGCATCTTTCTTGTTTGGATTTTCATATCAAACAAATGAAATGCACTAAAGTATAGGTAATTCAAACCAAGTTGGTTTTGGCGTAGTGGATGCTCACTTCGTCTCTTAACCAAGTGGTCGGGAGTTCGATTTCCAACCCTTGTAAATGGAAAGAGATCCTTGACCAACCCTTTACCCTTAAGTAGAGCTCTCGGGGCGAGGGAAATAGTCACTGCGAAAGTATAGGCAATTTAAGATAGCGACTACGCTAAACCAACCATCTTCCCCCCAATAAACATACTATGTTGTATTTGAATTTATCTTACTGAAAAGAAAAGGTCAGCATTAAACAAAATAAAGAATAGTAAAAAAAAAATTAGAATTTGATAACTCCTTTTCTATGTGGTAGATGGAAGCACGAACAAATCAATGGTGCCTAGGTGTCATTTACTCCCTCCGTTCTCAAATGAAGGTTACGCTTGACTTTTTAAGTCGTTTTTGACTCATGGCTACACTTCATGTTTTTGGACAATAAAATCCCCAAATTTGACAAAAATATCCACTTGCATGCCCTTTATGTATAAAGTGTCAAAATTATCTTTTTTTTTTATAAGGTATTTGGGTAACTTTATCTTCCTCCAAAGCGGGGAGATGAATAGTATAGCGTAACCTTCATTTGAGAACGGAGGGAGTACAATTGATGGTTGCTATGTTCGTGATTGTGAAAGTTGTGGGCTTGCAATAGAGATTTTTGGAACAAGCCCACAATCAAGGAAGATTGAGTGAAGCACAGAAAGGGAAAGGAAACTTAAATGAAAAGCAAAGAATGCCCTAAACGAGCTAGACACGATCTAGTCGTGCTTGGTGACATGACAATGTCTTGACTATGCCAAAATCAATCAAGAACCTGCTAAAGGACATAACGTCGTTGTATCTACTAGCACAATCATGTCCTCGGTTGGTTTAGCCCATGAGTTGCATTGTGAGAATGTAATTGTTGACCAGTTACAATCATCATGAATTTTGTGTCTGTATGAGAGTGCTTTGTAAGATTGTTCTAGTTGTACTAGGATACATATCATGATAGCTTTGGGAATCTTATTTGTAAAAGGTGTATATTTCATTAAATTTGTAAGTTCTAGAATTTCAATTGACAGCCAAAGATACAAACATTAAAAAGAAACAGGGGCATCAATATCTTGCACACCTGGGTAGTAAGATGATAAGTCTTAGAAACTAAAGCACGATCTACCTTACAAATAGTACAAAACGAATAACTAGAAACCTCCGTAAAAATGGAATCAAGGATGCTTTACAACTGGATCAGGATGTGGACATTACGTTGTAGGTATCAGACTAGAAGGAGCACGTTAGTATGGTTACGGAGAACATTAAGGCATAGATCATTGGTTTCGTGGGAGAAAACATGGCTACCCAAGGCTGCAGGAGGCTACAATCTGCTAAATTTGAAAACCTGTAATCAAGCAACCCTTTGCAAATTGCTATGGTCTCGAAGTTCAAGGAAAGAATCAGTTTGAATAATATCAGTTCACACGTATTACATCAAAAAAACTGATGGGCAGGCGGTACGTGGATTCTCCTAAATATGCCTCTTGGATGACTCAAAAGGTTTTCCATATGAGGAAACACCTTTCGGTGTGGGAGCAGGATTCGAGTAGGTTTGTCAGGAATGAGAAATTCTCCATCAAACAAGCT
>BSSO01004475.1:0-14489 GCA_030267885.1 Mesembryanthemum crystallinum | reverse complement strand
TAATAATAATAATAATAATAATAATAATAATAATAATAATTAACATTAACTTAATTTAACTTGACTTGACTTAACTTAACTTAACTTAACTTAACTTAGCTAAACTTATTGTGACTGAACTGAACTGAACTTATTGTGACTAAACTGAACTGAACTGAACTGAACTGAACTTATTGCGACTGAACTGAACTGAAACTTATCACAATAAGTTGAAAAGAACAGGCCCTTAGTTGATATCTGTCTTCATTTCAATTGATCGTATATTAACTTATTTTGCAGTTACCTTGAACCTTTCAATGGACCTTCCGATACTTTGTTATATAAACATGGTTAAATCGATTTTTTTTTAATAACAAGACAGAGTCCCCATTTTTGAGTAAAATAGTTTTGAACTCAAGTGTTTTGTTGAAACATTAAGTTGGAGTGCACCGGTGCGCTATTCACCTTAAGCTTCAGTATTCTATTGAATTGATAGTGGTGTTTCACTAGACACACTCTTTTTCACTATCGATACTCAAAAAGGCCATAAAAACACAAATGAAGACAATCTCATTAGAAACTACATGTAGGTTGTATTTTGTCAAACCCAAAACAAACATGACTTTTTAAGATCATTATAAACATGACCTGTTGCAAACTTCTTATTTCTTCAGGTAATTGTCCATTACGACTCAATAGACTGTGCAGTATACTACAGGGACCAACCCATTGGAGGGTCCCCATTGTTTACAGAAGCATTCGATCAAGGCTCAAAGAACACAATGGTGATCAGCAAAGAATTGAGCGGGCCCACTTTCTCGGTTAACAATGAGCATTGGATGGAGATGATGAAAGATCGGACGGCTGGGAGTGTCACGTTTCGGCTAGAGATAACATCAACGATTAAGTTTGAGATATTTGATAAATGGGACACAAGAAGACATAAGATGCATGCTAGTTGTCCTGCTGTTGTGGGTTCTGATGGCTTGCTCTTGCCTGGTAATAGGCATAAACGGTGCCGTGTTTACTTCACTTGACAAAAANAAAAAAAAAAAAAAAAAAAAGCAGTGATGTTTTGTATGTGGAATATATATGTGTTCATTCGGGTTTATGGGAAGAGGATACTCTTTGGTTACCGGAACATTCAGTACGGTTTTATTTTCTGAGAGAAAACTTATCTAGTGGGGTTGCTCTTTTCACAAAAACAGAATTTGGACCCTTCAGTAACTAGAGAGGATCCAAATCATTTCTTAGTAAATTTAAGATTCTTTTATTATTTGAGGTTTGATTACTTCTAATGTCAAATGTAATTTGGGTGAAGTTCTTTATTGGGTTGATGAAAGGGGTTGTATATTGACATAATTATATAGCAAAAGTTAATATATCTCCAATGTTCAAGCGCATTTTACTTTGGCACATCCAAAAGTTCGAGTGTAGTGGGAGTTACAACGATGCTCATTTGTCCTTCATATTTCGAACTATCCCAACACTATTAACACTTTGATCTTCAATCTGAAGCCTTGCTTCATGCGCTTGATGTTGAGAAAGAGGCCAGGTGTTGCAGGTGACGTGCGAGATGCTTGGCATGCTGGGCCGCAACACGATTTGGTCGTGTTGCTGCTGCATAGCATGGCCATGTCGTGTCATGGCATATAATTCTTTTTGTTTAACGGGCAAAGATTATCTCGAAAGGCCCGGTCAGCTGATTACTAATCCATGAGCCAAAGGGCCCATGGGAGGAGAGGGGAAAAGTGTAATTGCCTAGCCCACAAATTCAACAACCACATAATTTGTGGGGATCTCAGTATTTTAGTATGGGGAATTCCCCTTGGGAGAACTAGGTTGATACAAGTAGAGAAAATGCCTTTTAGCAACATATCAATACGGAGGATCTCTTCCAACTCAATGGACAAGGAAGAGTTCCAACTTAAGGGATTAGCCAAGTTGTGGCCACTATTAGCCGCCCAATTCGCTGCTTTGTTTCCTTCTCGGTAGATATGATTGACACGCACCGGGTTAACACGGGCTAACATTCGTCTCGCATTAATAATAAGATTATGGATTTTCCATGGAATTTTCATTTCATCTCAAAAACCAAAAGATTGTCCCCTTCCACATGTAGTTTCGTGTAACCAAGATCCAAAGCGGCTTTAACGCCATTCCGCATAGCAATAGCCTCAGCCATTAAAATAGGGCAGCGCCCTAAAGGTCTTGATTCTAAGCGAACCAAATTACCGAAAGCTTCATGAATAATAAAACCAACAAATGCAAGACCCCTTTTAAGGGATCCATCAAAATTAATTTAACAAATCCATCAGAAGGGGGCTTCCATTTAACAGCTTGCCTAATCAGGAAAGATTTGAGTTTTTATTTTGGTCTTTTTGTACGTAGGAGGGTACTAAAATTGCCCATAAAATTTCCCCTAAAATTTCCCATAGTATAGCTCAAACTTTTGAAAGAATTATTGAATTTCTTGGTGTAAAATCTTCTTGCCATCCAAAGGTATCTTTATCTGCTCCTTTATCATTGACACACTAATTTATCAATAAAAAAAAAAAAAAAAGCATAAAGGACATGAACACACTAAATATTACAACAACCAAAAAAGAGTAAACGACAGGAAGAAGCAGAAAATTCTGTTTCCAAGTATTTCCCTTCTTTTCTTCCAACAATTCCATTCTTTTTCAGTTCACACACATTCTCGACGTGTCCAAATGCTATATTGTATCATCAACCCCATTTTCATATAACAAAATTCCAACAACTTTTAATTCAATTAAACTAAAACAAATTCCTGTAGAGAAAGAATTTCCCAAAAACATTTAATCGGGAAGAAAAAAAAAAAAAAAACATGTTCAAGCTCTTTTAACACGGTTCGAACTTCAAATGTTTTCAACCATATTCATATATAGTCGTCTTCAAAAGACCACTTTATCGCAAAAATAATCTGAAAAATCCATTAAATAACAAGTGAGGAGTGGACTAAAAAGAATCTGAGAATCCCCACCAGACAAGTAAAGCACACCCTTCACATGTGTAAAAGCTAATTATCTAATCTACAAACCAACAAAACTTCTTCAACCTCCCAAAAGTTTAGTATATATAAAAAAAAACCGCGTTTAATTTGTTCTTTCTTGCAATGCAACTTTTGATGTATGTTAAAAAGAAAATGCTTCTTTTAGCTACAAAAAGAAGTTGTGATCCATATGTGATTATTCCATTTGATAATGTTTGTTTATTGAAAGAGTGGTTACACATAAGTATATATAATGAAGCAAAATCAATTCAAAGTTCTTCAAGCACAACCTTGAAATAACAAAACATGGCCGTTTCCAAAGAAACTACACAATCATCCTCTAAAATGTCTCTTTTCATCTGGTTCCTTGAAGTAATTACAGTTCTTGTTTTCTGTTGTGTTGTTATACGTTTGTGTTTAATACCCGCGGATCCGATTTATTCTATCACCGGTCTCTATGTTCCCGCCACCAAGGGTGGTGGCAACTTTGCGGTGGAGGATCACGTTGAGGTCGACCAAAATGCCACAGTTGTGTTCACCCTTGTGACAACAAACCCCAACAAGGCCAAGGGTGTCCTGTATGATGAGACTAGGATCACCGTGTATAAGAACGGTTCCATTCTTGGTGGGAGATCCTTGCCAGAATTCTATCAAGACGGAAGGACCACCGTGTCATCTGTAGTCCTAGTAAACGCGGACCAACACGGGTTGAAACTAGGAGGGAGAAGTGAAGATGACACTTTGAAGGTTGGTCTGGAAACTTCTGTGAGGTACAAAATACTTAGATGGACGACCAAGAAGCACTTGCTCAATCTAGAAGCTTCCGTGCCTGTCGGTAAGGATGGGAAGTTACTGCTAGGCGACGAGGGTGTCAGGCTAATGCCAGTGAATGCAAAAACATAGGTTCTAGCGGCTGATAGGAACGTACCACACAATCCACATGGTTGGAAGACAATACTTCTAATTACCAGAGCGTCTTTTGATTCCTAGGTAGTTTTGACTCAAAAATCTTGAATACCTAACAAGGTGAGAGAGGAAGAAGATTTTTCTTTGTTTACACAGATTGTAAGAAGGTACTTTTGGTGTAAAAGTTGTAAATGTAATTGTTAATCAGTGACAAAACAGAGAAACTCGATGAACCAGACTGTACACTCGTGAAGTTCAAATTCAAATGCATACTTATTCGATCCAAATGCTCTACAATTTCACTTCCTACACGAGCTAATTACCACCCCGGCAAAATCAAATGAACCACACAGGAAGAAAGGCATAACTTTCACCACTATACTTTCAGAAACTTCATTTCTGTACCACAAGCCATTCTGTTATTCCTGAACTAAACTCACCTTTTCATCAACCCCTTGCCCCCTCTCCAAGCATACTAATAGTATCAAGTCACGAGGAAGGTTTGTTTCTATATATGGATAATTAGTTTTTTATTCCTCATCCAAACTAATACCTTCTTTTGTGTTAGTGACTTCCAAATAATGACCCGACCCCTCAGTGTTCTATTGTGGCGATCCCTAGTTTTAGGCTTCCTCGTTGTCCTTGTACTAGCTCTATGGCTAATTTTGCGCCACCAACCTCCCACCTTCACCATCGTCGACTTTGCTGTCCCAATGTCAAATAGCAGCGACACAAAAAGGGTAGAGAAAGACCACCATGGCCCTGACATGTTATTTACCCTGGTAATCAAAAACCCGAGCATAGTTTCCAGTGTTTCCTATAATAACATTCTGCTGACAGTTAATTACAACCAAGGCACTCTGGGAGAGACAACCATTTCTGGGTTTAAACAAGGTAACAACAAAGAACACACAGTGCGTGGTCATATGGAAGCTAATGTACAGCTATGGGAAACCCTTCTTAAGGCAGTATCAAAGACATCATCGAAGCCAATATTGAAAGTTAAGCTAAAGACAGGAATTCGATATAAGGATCTTGGATATACCCGTAAGCAGCATGATCTGAGTTTGCAATGCCAGTTCAAGGTTGGATCAGACGGAAGGATTTCAGGGAGAAAGACGTTAAAGCCCTGCAAGGGATCATGCTAAGAAGTTGACAGTATTCAAGACAGAACCTGGGGAAAAGCAGAATGCTGTAAATTAGTTAACTGCAATCAGTTATCTTAGCATTAGTAAGATATTCAAGATAGAGAAAACATTGTCAGATCAGTTTTCATTGTATGCTCATTATATGAAATGAATTTCTGTTGTGTAGCACTGGGTGTTATAATAGCTCAAGGGAAAAAAACAGCATTAAATGCAGGGAAAAAAACGTCCTATATTAGCTATTCATGTGAAACGAAACTTCATAATTCAGTCGATTACAGAACATCTAATAGAATCATCTATTCGGACAACTGCAAAAAGCAACAACATCCTTGGGTTGTCTGAGCCATATTAAGGGCACCCTTCAGCTACCGATAATTAGCTCAGCCAAAAGCTTTCGACTACGGATGCAACAGATCATAGTCTGGTTGGTGCTATATTCAGAAAGTTGCGTGTTTCTAGATTAATACTGGTTAGCACATCATCAACAGTCAAAAATGCACGGGCAATATCCTATAAACTAAGACTGAAATAATTGCATCATCGTCAATGTTAATAGCCCCTGAACCTCTTGGCTCTCTCTCTCTCATTTTCAACTTCTCCAGATACTGAAAATAATCCACATGCATACCCAGAGCATAGGCATCCATCATAACAGTAGAAGCTGTACTTTTTACACCTTCTTTATCTCCTTGTTGCAGTTCCAACGGTGCGCTGCAACTTGTCTTCGCCATAACTGAATTGGGACCTATAGATTATCAGAGCTCCATGTTAATAGCAGTACCATTTTACTCCTTGCAGATGGCTTACTGTAAGCTTGTTGATCTGTCAATTTGTTAAGACATGAGGACGGCCAAAAATCTTACCGCGGGAAAACCACCATAATCTCCGGGCTCCTTAATATCCTTCGTGACACAGCTATTTGCTGCAAGCCGAACCTGTAAAGACAATGAAGCAGTACAGCTTGTGAGCAATTGCACCTACTAGTGTTCAAAGAGACTCGTCTTAACTCTTTTAGTGTTCCAAAAAACCCAATACAAAGTCAGTGGAGAAACTTGATACATTAACTCAACATGCCTAGTTAGTTTCAAGATGACACCATTAACAAATAAATAGTTATTAATATCAGTTCATTGAACTCACAGTTGAAGTTACACCAATTAGTTTCTACTTTCTAGAGAACAACCACAACGTCCAATAAAGCCACAGAACTATTCCATTTCTAGAACATAGCACAGTGCTGAATGAAGCTGAAAGTTCTCTTTTTTTTATTTAACTTGAAAGCACCTTTTGCATGACAAGTAAAAAGGTATTTCAAAAGCAAAGTGCTCTGAGAGGACAGCCAAATCCATATTGGCAGAGACTTAAATCAAGATAAATATACCTTTGAAGTAATGGAGACATGATCACGAACTGCTACTCTACCACCCAACGTAGCATAATCTCCAATCCTAAAAAAGACCAAGCCAACATTCAGCTCAACAATGAAGAGACAAGCTTTAGGTATGACCATTTCACTTTATTCATGCAAGAAAAGCAGTTGTGTGGAAACGTACGTTGCTGAACCAGCAATTCCAACTTGGCCACATAGCATACAACTCTTGCCAATAACTACATTATGAGCAATCTGCAGAAGGCAAATGATTGACTATAAAACATCATCCAACATTGAAAAAGCAACGCCAGAAAGATTATCTATCTGGAAATTGAAGGTATGACCATTTCACTACGAGCACCACCTGAACAAGATTATCTATCTTAGTAAAATCCCCAATCGTCGTGTCTCTCCAGCTGCATCACAGTAGGCATTCAATTTTAGAGAAGAAGTTCATAACGAAACATAACTAAATAAGTAGGGGAAATCCTGACCAAAGTCATATTCATACATCTGGCTAAAAACTTCACTCACCTTCCCCTATCAACACACGTGTTTGCACCTATCTCCACGTGATTTCCTATCCTTGCATAAAGTGTCTGCAAAAAGTTTGAATAAATCATGACTATGCAAGACAGATGATACGCATTTTCATACATCAAACAAAAGTTCTACACCTGCCACAAATGTGCGAATACGACACCAGCCAACTTTTTTTATCTAAAACTTTAATAATGGAACATATGGTTAACCTAGGCCACCAAATAGAAGCATGAACCTTCAAGTATCCATATCTAATATCTGATTCCTGGTCTCAACTCTCAAAACATCAACAAAACAGTGCTACCAATATGGAATTCAAATTCTAAATAACAATGATCCTACGCAGATCCAATATTGCACAACAATTAAATCAAGGAAGGGTAAAAAGCATGTCAATTAATCACACAACTAGCATATACAGAATCCATTATTGTGAAACATCTCACTATTGCTGCAGCTAACTGCTTTGCATCAACCCAATAACCAAAATACACATAACTTCACAGAAGAAACTCTCTAGGAAGATTCTATTAGAAGTCATTAATCAGTAACAAAGCAATTGCGAATCAGATGATATCATGAAAATCAAAGAATCACCTAGAGCATAAGAAGCTGATGGAAACCAGGCTATTTCACATTACAAGCAATACAATTTAAAAAAACATTCAGCTTTAAAATAGGAAACCCAGTCCAGTCTCATGATAGGTACAAAAAGGCTTGCCCTAAACACTAAACAGACATTCATATACATGTGACAAGTAAATAGCAAAAAGAGAAGATGATGTATTTCAATTCAAAAAAATCAAATTTTGAAGATGATGTCTAAAGATGATAACCTGAGGCTTCTTTGTCATGTTTAAGTGTTCATCTATATAAAACCCAAATCCTGCAAGGGTACCAAAAGTAGATTATTATACAAGAAAAAGACCTTCAAGAAAGTGAGTCCAGTTCTTGTTACATGCCCATGCATGTGGTTTAAACCTTCAGCAACCAGAAACATACTTGTTGCTTATTACCTCCAGCGCAGTAACATAGAAAACTCTAATGTTCTATAACTTGATGGTCCATCAGAACTCGCCCAACCAGATATAGAACAAAGAAACTGGATAATACAACAAGCATATAAGCTAACGTTACCATCTTGTCCAATGCATACTCCACTGTGGATAACACATAAATCACCTATAGAGCAATTATTGAGGGCAACATTATACCTGGACGAAAAATGCGGTCAGTAAATTACAGTTGTTCATTGATCACTATATTAATACTCGGTACATTTAAAAACATGACATAGTACATATTTGGCCAAAAAAGGGGGGCCATTCAAAATTAGTTGTAGTAGGCTTGTAACATGTAAAATGTAAACTGACACGCACTGTGAAATTAGCTACGACATCTTGTTTCAAACTAAGCACAATCTTCATCAATCTATGCCTATATATAAGAGCAACCACAATGTTCTATCAGTTACCTAACAGGACAGCACGGATAAAGTAATACCGAGAGTTCTTAGTGAAAATGGGAAGCATACCCAAGTCTAGTAGAACGACCGATTGTAACGCTCGGTCCTATGACAGCTCCTGATCCAACATGAACATTCTCACCCAAAGTAGCTCTAGGGTGGACAACGGCCCCAATTTCGACTACTGCTGTGGGATCAATGTATGCTGACTCATGAAACAGACCACCCCCATTGCTCCATTTCCGGAATTCCTCGTGATCAATCACACCATCTTCTAATCTTGAAATAAAGAGAGTGCAACCGGTCACACCCAAAATTTATGTAACAAACAAACAAACAGGGAAGTGCCCAGCAATTAAATGATTCAGGTGAACTGATGAGTGAAGTTATACAAGTTTCCAGTTTCATACCCTGCAAAGGCAAAAGCCCAGTAACAAAATTGGGCTACTAAATCATCAGAATACCTACTTCCAAACATTGTAAATGCAGAAAATGGCACAAAAGGTATCATCTTTGTCACAGGGGCAATTTCACAAACACTTGGCGAGCACAAGTTCGGGAACTAGAAAGAGTGCACTACAGGATACAATATGCAATGGCGGATCAAACAAATAACATGGGTAGCAACAATAGGAAGAAGGGTCACCTGATTGAGCATTGGATGAACCAAAGGAGCGAAACGACCAAGTAGAAGAACGAAACGCAGTGAGGCCACGAAACGCAAGAGTGTTGATAGAGAGAGCAGGGGAATGAAATGTATTGTAACTGGAATTGAGGTTTCTTACAAGCAATGACATAATTTCTCTCTAGGGTTCCTCGCTCTGTAACTGATTGTTGGAATTTAGATGAAGATGGCCGTTATTAGGAGTGACGACTCAGGAGAGAGACTACTGTTAACTGTTGAAGTCCAAATTCGTCAAGCACTTGGGAGTTGGGAGTAAGTATCCGATTAAGGGTATTTATAGTTGGCATGAACTAGACTTAACAATTGAATTGAACGGGCTGAACTGAGCTAAACTAGACGGCCTGAACTGAAATGAGCTATATCTGAAATGAGATTCAATTGGGTGAAGTGAAGTATGACCACAAAATTTGGCCGGTTCCGTTAAAGATATCAACCGGTAATCTTTTCCCAAAATAATCCCAAAATATTCCAAGTCGTCCTTATCGCGCAAGTTGACTCACCATTAATAAAGTTCTATTAATGTTTTCTTCAAATGGAGTTGAAGAAAGTTAGGCTAGGGAAGAAATATATTGCGCAATTTCTCTCGAATACCTTGATGTCATTAACATAGCTTTAGTGCCCAACTGCCATAGTCATTTAGTGCCATGTGGGTAGATGGACAAAAACTTGGTGTTATTTTGGGTCTCTTTTTCCAACAGGGTATGGTTTGATAATTCAGGCTGGTGAATTTGGGAAATCTCAAATTCATCAAACATACTACAGCGCAAAAATAAAAAGAATATCAGAAATACTTCGTGAATATCAATTTTAAAGGCATAAGTCATTTTTTTTTTCTTTAACCAAAACGGGTGATATGTTGAAGATCTGATATCTTATCATGGGAACAGCAATATATTATTTGGTATTTTGGTGACATCGTGAAACTCATCCATGTTTCACCTTTATCTAGTATCCTTATAAAGAGAGATAAAAGAATTGAGTGGACGTTGTTTGAAATGGATCTACTGGTCGAATTCAAGGGGAAATAATGAGGGAAAAAAAGAGGTATTATCGATCACTATTGCTATTGAGTTGGACTTATGACATTTTATTTGAAAAGTTAATGTTTTCGTCATGCACCTGGTCATAAGTGTTTGTCTTGTTTGTCAATAGTATAGTGCCATATAGAGTTTCACATAACACAGTGGCACTATGTAGAATTTTCCAATTTTAAACCATGGCAAGAACCAACAAGATCCTGAGATTATAGTAACAAAGGAACGTAAGCAGAGACGAAAGGACAACAAATTTGCTTATATCAGTAAAGGGATTAAATTATAGAGTAGTTGCATGATAACATATTTCTTTCAGAATATATATAGAATCATCCTTTGAATATAGCGGTCCTGGTCAGTGAAGCTTATTAATGGATAAAAATTTGATATGACAACATTCATTTTGCTCAAGTTGTCATCAATGTCTATTTAATTGCAAACAGTTGTATTTGTTTAATTATTTGCAGTGATTAGCTCTGATCCTTCCTTCAATCTGACATGGTTTAGTGTGCATGAACCTTACAAGATGATTTAGTTAATTAACAACTAGCTAGTACCAATTTGAAAATATTGTATCGGTATATACTGATATGACATATCCCTTAAGTTTGAATGAGTACAATATGGCTTGAAATACAGATGCAGAAACAGGATACTGCAATTTCAGAAAGTAAAAATCTGCAAACATGTCAAATGCAATAGCATTAGAATTAATCCAAATAATTGATGTAGCTATAGATTTGACCTATAACTAACAATTTATGTTATTAATTCAGTTGTTTCCTTCACATGGTATCAGAATAGTAGGGACTGAGAGATCCTGAGTTCGAATATTGATTAGACCCACAACTAACACTTTAAGCTTTTGGTTATATTGGTTCATTCACGAGTTCAAATCAGGCACGAAAATTACATAATCTCTTCCTGGAAGTTTCCAATTTGAATAGGATGGACTGAAATATTATTAAGGGCACAGTGCCCCAGTGTCAAGTTAAATCCCAGTTTTAGCAAAAGCTTACATGTATACCTCAAAAAGGCATCATATGGCTGTTCTCTTTTTAAATGCCTTCCAAAACCAATAATGAACATACTTTTGCTTATTCTTAGCCTGTTTCTCATCTTCCAAATTAATACAGTCTTTGCTGATTATCCTCCATATGAGTACTGCCCAGATGCTAACAACAACAGTACATCAAATAGTCTTTTCGAAGGAAATGTCGAAAGCCTTCTACTTTCCCTCTCCTCAAATGGTTCTCTCCACAAATTCAATAACATGTCTGTAGGAAACGGCACAAACACAGCACACGGCCTTTACCTTTGCATCGATTATGTTACAGTTGAGGCCTGCAGGACATGCATAGTCATGGCGACGCAAGCAATCACCAGACTTTGCCCAAATGCAACAGATGCAACAGTTTGGGAGGAAAGTTGCCAGCTTCGTATCTCCAATCAGAGATTCTTCAGCCACCTGGATCTTACAGGAGATATACAGAAGTACAACACCAAATTAGTCCAAGAACCGAAGAAGTTCAGAACAGTTGTAAATGCCAGTTTATTTGACCTTGCCCACCAAGCAGCTTATAATTCTTCGGCTCATATGTATGCAACTCAAGCTGTGGTGTTTTCAGGTGCAGACAATATATATAGTCTAGTGCAGTGTACCCCTGACTTGTCTTCGAGTGATTGTTATCGTTGCCTGCAAAATGGGATTTCGGAGGTTCTTAGTTCCAACAACTACCAATATCGAGGTGGAAGGCTTCTTAGTAAAAGTTGCTACTTGAGGTATGAGTTCTATGGTTTCTATCAAGGGGAAACATCAGAAAATCAAGTTGGGCAGAGTAAGTGTTTTCAAACTTTAATATGATGATCTTTAGTTAAACAAAATGGCATAATAATGTTTGATGTTGATGATTTTCTTACATGTAGCTAATAGTAACCAAGGGAGGAAGTGGATAACCCCGGTTCTTGCAATTGGATTGGCATGTGTGCTAACAGTGCTTGTAGGATCTTGTGTGTACTACTTTGTCATAAATAATAAAGCAAGAGGTAGGAATTTGTGGTTGTTTTGTCAATAATTATCCTTGTTCTTCGAATAATACCATATGTTCTATATCGCAGATTTTGAAGGGCAGGGCAGCCCCTTTTTTGATTTTGCTGGCATACATGCTGCCACAGATGACTTCTCTGACAAAAATATGCTTGGAGAAGGTGGCTTTGGTCCTGTTTTCAGGGTATGTATATACAATTTACTAAAAAGTTTTTCTGATTCTAAATGAATCGTGTTATAAAACTGGCTGAAATTGATTGGTATGTTATCACCGCAGGGTACCCTACAGGATGGTACTGAAGTTGCAGTCAAGAGGCTCTCTAAAACATCCGATCAAGGAACTGAGGAATTCAAAAATGAAGTTCTCCTAATCATGAAGCTTCAACATAAAAATCTTGTCAGGCTGTTGGGCTTCTGTGTAGAGGGAGCTGAAAGGCTGCTTGTCTATGAACTCCTGACTCATGGCGCCTTAGACACTTTGCTCTATGGTACAGCACAAAATCTATTTATTTCTATCATAAAGTCAACATCTTAGTAACTTTGAACATCTCTTCTTCTATTTTGAGTTCAGATCCAGAGAAACGTGCAAACCTTTCATGGACCACACGGTTTGACATTATCATTGGGATCGCAAGAGGAATCCTTTATCTCCATGAGGACTCCCGTCTCAGAATCATACATAGAGACCTAAAGCCTAGCAATGTGTTGTTGGATTCTGATCTAAATCCTAAGATCTCAGACTTCGGAAATGCCAGAATATGTGGTGGAAATGAGAGTGAAGCAAGCACTGCCATTGTAATTGGAACATAGTAAGTTCTTTTCTGAGCTGTTAGTTCTTCAATGACACATTTTTTACACTCATTTTCTAAGGGATACTGGTACTTTCTTGAGGTGCTAAAAGACTAACAGCAAACATCATTAAGTTGCCTGCATATACTATTCGAGCTGTATTATATCTTCTCACAATCAACTTTTTAGGGAACAGTGGATATATGGCTCCAGAGTATGCAATGGACGGGATCTATTCAGTCAAATCTGATGTTTATAGCTTCGGGATAATTTTGCTCGAGGTAATGACAGGAAGAAAGAGCCTTGGGTTCCATCTAAGTGGAAACGATCCTAGCCTCCAAGCTTATGTAAGGCCGTGTTATACTTAATGATTGCATTCAGTTCAGTTCAACAACTTACCTTCTCTCACATATTACTATTCATTTAGTTCCCTTCTCAATCATGTTCAGCATCATTCAGTTGAAATGAACAGAGTCTAGTCTACAAAGTGCTTTTTTTTTTTTTTTTTCATGTAGTAATATAGTTGAAACTCCATCATTTACTTGAAACACAGGCATGGAGATTGTGGTGTCAAGGTAGAGGGCTAGAACTGATGGACCCATTGCTGACCAGTTCGAATTCTTGCGCTGCCAATGAATTCATAAGGTGCTTGCACATAGGATTATTGTGTGTTCAAGAGAACGCATCTGACAGGCCAACCATGTCATTGGTTCTTCATATGTTGAAAAGTGCAAATGTCAATCTGCACTACCCAAAGCAACCTGCATTCTCAGTTGGAAGGTTCGGTGATCACTATGAAGAAAGTCCTCGAATGGGCACCTCTGTACAGTGTCTTGCTCTTTTGGATCTTTCTGGACGATAAACATAACTTAACCATTTCTCTCAGAATTGGATTAGTATGTGAATTATTAGATTTCCGATCTCTATTTATTTTATTCCTTGATATCTGGACTGTAATGAGATCTTTAATTTGAATGTTATTTGATGATTATATTTCCATTAGAAGTTGAGTGTAGGGTTTTTCTACTCATTGCAGATGTATTTTGTGCATCTGTTGTAGTGATTTGTATGTATATAGTGTCTCTTAAGGAATATGAATACCTACTTCAGCAAAGAATGGCTCCTCCAATTCTTTCTGTGAGGCATGGATCATTTATGTCATCTATTTGGATCTGTAATATCTTCAGAAATCCTATAACATTCAGGAGAGTTGCTGTTAATAGTTTGGTTTTGTAACCCATGAATCTTTAGGTAACCTGAAATTTCTTTAGCTCAAAAACCCCGAACGCTAACAACGCATGTCTGGACACTGTTCCCATCTACACTAGAACTGTTTTCATTTATTTTGATGTCATCTTTCTCTCTTCTGTTTCTTCTTTGAGTTCCAGTTAGGTAGAATTTTGAATATTTCTATGCTTGTTTGATTTAACAGTCATGAAATTTTCCAGGTTTTTCATTTTCACCTTGCTTCAAGGGTGTGAAGATATTGAATCTTGAAGGATTTA